>PVLD010002469.1:0-165351 GCA_004027595.1 Dinomys branickii | reverse complement strand
CAGGATTCTTGCAGATAGGCCACTCAGGTGTTCCTCCCTGGGTGGAGCTCCTTCCCCCCTCACAAAACCCGTTGGGGCACCTAAGTAGATCTTCCCATCCGGGAGATCCCGCAGTCCTTAAAGCTGCTTTGATGTCTCTCGCTGGGCTGAGCTTCTTCCCGATTCAGGAAAAACCGGTTAGAGCGCGCACTTAACTCACTCTGTGATCGTGCAGACAGGAGTGCCGTTCAGGTGTTTTTCCCTGGATGGAGATTTTCCCCGACTCAGAAATCCCGCCGGCCGGTCGCTGTTGCTCCAGTTTGCGCAGCGCTGGCTGCGGGGGTTGGGTTCTGAGCGGGATCCCGGAGAGCTGCCTGGTTTGGCGCAGTTTGTCCCAGTAGCGCGTTCTCTGTCGGGTTCAGGAGCTGAAGCTGTTCTTCCCTCCACACTTGCTCTCTCGGCTGGTCGTCTTCTTCCCGGAAGTCCTCATTTCTGTCTTCATATTGCTATATTTCATTGTTTGGGTGGTAATCCTCTGGGAGGTTCTCTCTCTGCTGCCTAACCGGTCGCCATCTTCCCGGAAGTGCCTAACCACTTGGAATTATGACAAATTAGGCTAGTGGTTTCCAAATTTGGTATCAGAATCACCTAGAGAGATTTAACAAAACATGCAACTCATCCCCACCAGTACTGGAAACCAACAATCTTTTACACAATAGTAATTTTAACGCTTGCCACTTAAACATTTAAGTCTGCTGTAATTCAAGAGTTTTTAAAATTTTTAACTTAATCCCTATTTTTATAATAATCTAATTATAAAACAAATGCAAGAGATATGTTCATTCCCCTTGACTATTTTCACGTGCTGTTGGAGGGAGTGTCAGCTAAAGAATAACTTTTAGGGAACAAACTGACAGAAGTGTCCAATTTAAAGGGCTTAGGCCAGTTAAGGTCAGTGATTTTTATTTCTAGAATCCACAGTACAAAAATACTTTTAGAGGTGTATATGTGTGCAGTATTTAGGCTGGCTCAGCTGACGTAAAATCTCAGTAGCTCAACACAGTAAATGTATGTCTTGTGCCATACCTTGATTTATGTCACCAATGGCCACCCAGAAATCCGTCTTGTCTCTCTACCTTTTTCTAGGTCCTTGGGGTTCCTCTATTAATTTGGAAGATAGGGAAGAGAAAACATATAGAGGAGACTTTTATGGACCAGGCCTAGAAGTGACAAGTATCCCTTTGACCCATGTTCTTTTGCTGGAACTTGATTGTAAAACCCTGTCAACCTTGGAGGGAGCCTAGGAAATGTACGTGGGCTGTGTGTCTTGAAGAAAACAACGCATGGTGAACATGGTCATTGGGGCTGGAAGCTGATACTCACCATAGAACTGGTTTTGAAGCAAACCCAAGAGAAAAATCTAATGTACACCATTCTTGTAGCATGTGAAGGCTTAACTAAAAATAAAATGGGCATTCTATTCATACTAATATGGAAGAATGCCTGTAATGTATCAGTGGGTCAGAAAAGACATGTGTCATAGTGAATGTGCAATGTATAATTTTTATTACTTATAACTAGATTATAAGTAGTCTAGCCTCAAAGAAGTCTTGTTTATAGAAAATTAGCTCTGTGTACATAATGGAATGCTATTCATTCACTAAAAAGAATAAATAGCTCTGTGTCTACTCATATGGAACTATCTCCAATAGGTCATTAAAAGTGTAGGCTGAAGATGTAGCTCAGTGACAGAGCATTTGGCTGGCATGTGCAAGGTCCTGGGTTTAATCTCCTGCATTGCAAAAAATAATGAAAGACAGAAAGAAAGAGAGACAGATAGAGAGAGAAGAAAGAAAGAAAGACAGATAGAAAGGAGAGAAAGAAAGAAAGAAAGAAAGAAAGAAAGAAAGAAAGAAAGAAAGAAAGAAAAAAAAAAAAAGCGAGGAGAAAGGGAAAAGTGAAAAATGCTGAACAATGCACAAAGATGCTAATTTTCATTTGAAATGAAAAGGATGAATATTTACACAATTGTTTGCACAAATAAAATAAGAAAAATAGGTAACATTTTGGGGGAGAACTCAGTGGACAGGAAAAGAAAATTTGGGATAGAATAGACACACGTTTATAATAGTTAAGCTTCTGTACCTTTTGAATTTTGTTCATGTGATTTAACCCAGGCAAAATACATTTTAAAACCATCAGTCCTGAGAAAGAAGTCAAGCAGTTAGCAGGAGAATAAGTGGCATAAGCCCTCTGTCTTAAACATAGTGACAGTTGGATGTTATCAGACAGCAAAGAGGTGATGTTGGGGAGCAGTCAGTCATGTAAGTCTGGATGTCAGGAGAGATGTCTGGGCTGAAGTATAAATGCAGGAGTTTTCAGCATATGGATAATATTTAAACCAACAAAGCTAGTTGAGATCACCTAGGGAGGGTGTAAGTAAGTAAGTAAAGGTGCCTGTTCCAACCCTGAACTACTGCAAGATAATATGTGTTCCTGAGAAACAGTTTGAGAAATACAAAAACGCATTAAAAAACTAAAGCTCATTTATCATCCCACTTCCAGAAATTTTCTTTTCTTTCAATGTCTTTTCTCTGCATTTAGGAATATGCTATTAATTGATTCCTTATATGAAAATCTCTCTGCATATTTAAAAATAGAAAAAACAGCACTACAGCAACCCAGAATATTTTTAAATGAAATACAATCTTTATAGAAGTCATATAGAACATTTAGTTTATAATCTGTAGCAAATGTCTTTAAAATTCTCTCTCTCTCCCTCTCTCTGTCTATCTGTCTCTCTCTCTCTTTCTCTCTCTCCCCCTACCCCAAAACCACCATCACCAGGACACTGGTAACTAATTCAAGGCTCCTCTGGTTTTTCCACACACCCAATCCCTTTTTCTTTGTATCTGAGTTGCTGGCGTCTTTTCCATCCCTCCCCTGCCTCCTAAGACAGGCTTTCAAGAATAGCACGTTCCTCCACCTACTCAGCAAGCCCCTTCTGTCATACTCTGTGGCCTGCAAGGTTAGCCTAGAAGGTATGTATCACCAAGCCCCCTTTGCCTTCTGGCCTCCAACTGGGTCAAGCCAGTAGGGAGCTTGGCTGGAGGCAGAGAGAAGGGAATCCCTCCACGCTGAACAGGCAGCACAGACCTGGTAGGAGCACTGGCTGAGTAAGAGCCCACAGAGGCTCATCCCTGCCCCTCGAAGCCTTGTGGTGTCAGAGTTGTGATGTGCTCTGGTATGCTTCGGCATTTAAATCCTGCTCACCACTTTGTGAATAGCCCCTTACTGAAGCGCTTTTCCCTGGTCCAGCTCAGGTGTGTCATGACTGTACCAGGGCCCTGTCTGATGAAAGTCACTCAAGTCTCTTCAGTTCTTAGAATTCATGTTCTTCATCACCGCAAACAAATATCCAAGTTTCAAGTAGGTGAGACTTTTTGTATTAGTTCATAACTCCTTCATATCAGGATAGATAATATACATACAGTTTTAAGTACACAAAGAAAATCTGCTTGCTTAATCCTAGGGAGTTTGGGGTATGCGGGAAAGGGGAAAGGGGGCCTTTCATTTTTTTCTTTTATGCACATCTTGGTTAATTGTTGTTTCAATAAACAGGTACTATTTTTGGGGGAAAAACTTATTTTAATTTTGAGGAATATAGTAAGGGGATGTGACCCCAGAAGCTAAATTCACACCCCTCTTGCAGAATCACTACGTGTACCTGTGAGTGTTGTGCCCTGCACATAGACCCCTCTAGGGGGACAGCATTAGACCTGCAACCCACTCATCAGCCCTGGAGGTCTGCTGTGGAACCCGCTGCTCCCCTAAGAGGGCTTCATTCCTGTTTGTCTGGATTTGATTTTCTGCCACTTGTAATTTTCAGCTGGGAATTGTCCTTGCTACTTCTACAAGGACAAAAACTGCACTTGGGGCTTGAACTGGAGATATGCTGATGATACGTAAATCTTGCCCTTTCTATTTCTATGTTTATTAGTACATGTTTGCAGCATATACTATAACGTTCATCATAGGGAGTTGGTACACAGACACAACACATCTTGTCTATTTTTTCTACTCCAAATTCCACTTGGATGAATGTTGTTCAAATTCCAAATCTTTCATTGTTTTTCTACCTTTCTTGATTAATGCAGATTTCTGGCCCCAAATTTACCTGGCTGTGTCTGCTTTCGCAAGTCCTAGCTTAGAAACTGCAATAACTCTCTTAGACCTTCTCTCCAGTGTTTAAGTACCCATTTAACATTTCCTTGCCACTAACCAAATTACCAGGCGTCATCTAGTCTAAATGTAACTTAAATTTCAATCTCTGTTCATACTTTTTCCCCTTGAGTAGCTGCCACCTGGAAACATATTGGATTACCCTTGCCGTTAATAGTCATGACATACGATGTCACTAGTTTACCTTAGTCATTTTTAAAACAGCCGCTTCTCATCAGCCCCCCAACTCTGACTCAGCAACCTGACCTTTTAATAAACAATTCTGTTTTGAGCCATTATAAATTTAAGTTGGTCATTAAAATTTAGCATTTAAGAATATACGGTATGTAAAGGCATACATATGTATACCTCTAAACTGCTAGACATTTCAGAAGCAAGACGTTTTATTCCATTTTACAGTACAGCTCTGTCTCAGCTCCATTTCACTCTCCCTAAAACAAGGAGGATAGTCCCAGAACCAACCACATCTCCTAGTGTGTGATTCACCTGCAGAAGTGGTCTCATCCCTTCTGGAAGCTCAGATGTCAAGTAGTGAACTGAGGCTGCATATTCACCTCCACTTTGGCAGCCTCGTATCCCATTATCTTTCCCCCCACTCAGGAGCAGGATCACTTACTCATTAATTTTGAGGCGGTTTCCTAAGAGACATAAGCAAAGACTTGCTAGTGATTTGGGCTGACAGCTATGGAAGCACTAACAAGAGAAATCATAAAAATTTCTTCCTTGGGAGTCTTTATGAAAAGCAAAACCAAGTGGGCCTTGTTAAGAAGTATTAGAAGTAGGTAGGGGACTTGAATGGGGTGAAGTGTCATACCATTCAGTGATTTGTAGCAGCAGATGGACTATTAATTTAAAACAAGAAGCAACAGTCAATTAACAGTTAGTACTTCTCAAATTCCGGGAGTCTTTTAACCATGGACTAACGCTAGCCACAGTCTCTCCATCTTCAGATTAATATAAGTACATCTTGAGTTTTAATGCTGTATTCAGCATTACACCAGCAGTAAACTGTGCTTACTACTAGAGACCTGTTAATGCACTGTCCTTCTCTCCCAGCACCCCACGTGGTTCCATTGTTTGGTAGCACACAGAGGTTTTCTCATGTGGGTAGAGTGTGGGATGTGGTTCTTTGCTGCTCAGGTTTCCCTGTTCACCCTTTCTAGTTCTTTTGTATAGAAAGAGGACAAGATGTGAATGCATGGTGCCCAAGTCTCTTATTAAATCAAAACAGAATTTGACTTTGGCACTGACACAGTCAGTTTCCTTATGCTGCTTCTCCATACTGTGGCAAAGCATTTGCTTTAACCAAACTTAACATCCAGTAAACACAGCAGCAGTCCTTTTACTTGCCTGTGGTTTCACATACTTTTTCATTTCTATGTTTTGCAGGCTTCTTATGGTAATCCTAGCACTACCATGTGCAGATACCCACACAGAATCACACGTCTCTGCTTTACTTTTAGGAAGTGTGTTATTTAAAGTACTAAGTTAATATGGTATCACTAACATGACTTTAGACAATCAGGTTAAAATTTTTTTTAAAAAGTAATACATTGAGTTTCAAGAGCCAGGTAACTGCTGAGAAGAATGAAGTGAAATCTTAGGTACTGTAAACTACAGTCATCTGTAACTCTCTTAACCAGAATCAGAACTTTCCAGAGATATGTGTCTGTATTTACTGTAAACTAAAGTTTTTAATTTTATAGTTCATAGAAATATAATAATACCATTTATTGAACACCTAGTACCTACTAAACACATTGTTTAGGTGCTTTACTTTGTATTGTCTCATTTAAGTCTCACAAAACCCCATTTTCCTAGTTGTAGCATGGCTAATACTGCCTTACTACAACTACAAAAAGGAAGACAGAGATTAACTTATTCAAGCCACAATGGAGGAAGTGTGGAGCCAGGATTTACACCTCAGCAGTCAAAGTTTAACAAACTGAGCTTCAAATAAATTTTTGTCTTCTGCTGGGGTTTTTACATACAGAAAAGCATACACATCCTTACTTATGTTTTGATTAATATGCAATGTATTTTAATGTAATTTTTAATCTCTTTATAATTTTGTATCAAGAACAATCATTGATACTTCTTTGATTAATACTTAAATATCTCTTACATTTCACCAGTCAAACTCTAGAAAATGTTTAGCTATTTATACATTTCATTGACCAGATCTCTTAGACTCTTACAGTGCAATGCAGACATTTCAGCCACCTGAAAGGTCGATATAAGAAATCAGTTTTATAATAAACCAGATGTTTCTATTTGGAAGTTCAAATCCTCTAAAGCCTAAACTTCAAACAGAATGTACAAAAGTAATATGATTACATGCCATGATTAAACTTGTTCTTAAGTTTTACATGCAAATATTAAGCTATAGGCTTTTGGCTTATCAGTTTTTTGTTTTTTTTGCTTTCTTAGGACTAAAAGTTTGTTTTCCCATGCATAGGAAAAAAGTTATCCACTTAAAGTTGGTGTAGTAGTGACCTGCAATCCCAAATCTCTGGGACATGACGGTAGGAAAATCTCAAGTTTAAGCCCAACCTGGGCAATTTAGGAATCTAGAGAGACTGTCCCAAAATAATAAAAGGAGAGGGTTCTGACAATGTACCTTAGAGCAAAATCCTTGAATTCAATCTCCAGTGCCTCAACAAAAAGGAGGAAAACAGAGAAATTAAAAAACAAAAACACATAGCCCCATAGGACCATACCCAAGCTTTTTTCTTTCAGAGGTGTAGAGCTGAGCTGCTGTTTCTAAAACTAACCCAGTAACTATGGGAGTGAGCCCTCAACTAGGTCAGAGTTTTGTTTGCACACCTCCTGAGCCCACTCAACCTGTGTCCTCCCAACTTAAATAACAACATATCTCCACTTCCAATGGTCCTGTGATTTCCCCAAAATACCCCATTTCTTAAAATATTGGGGACTTTCCTGGCCCACAGGTTTTAATTCCCTTTTGGTTAACTACAGATTATTTCATTAAGTCCTGGATAACAGTGAAATTTTGAATATATTCCTGTATTTAGATTTCAATTTCTCCCATTTATATTTTATCTACCTCATCAAAAATCATTTTATGGTTATATTTTCCATTTTTCTGACAGGCCCCAAACCCTCCTTTGCTTTCTGTAGCATCTCTGTCTCTAAGAATGAGTTCCAAACCACAGTTTCCCACAGTAAAGTGTGTCCTTAGAACAGTCTGTTCTAAGACATGTTCTGTGGTGTGAAGCTTTGCCTCCAGGCAGCACAGAACTCAGTTGTCCTGCTCAGAGTTGCACATACAGCCAACATAAATATTTCCCTGTGATAATGTGGTCAGAGCATCAAAATGCAAGAAACATTCAAAAGGCCATGAATGTGAACCAAAAGTACCTGACCCCTGGCTTGTGGCTAATAAATAACATTAGGCCATTTTCTAAAGGCACAAGCCAATTAATACAGAGCATAGCATATTTTTTGTCATAAAGGCAAATACCCATGGGTATCAAACCCACATTTATTCTTTAGAATAAAGAATAATTCTCTATTGATGAATTGCTAATTTTAATTTTATGAGTCTTATTATATTAAACAATGAATGTTTAACAGGAAAAAATACAAAAATCAAATATTGCATTTTTAATATTTATTGTTTATAAAAAAGTATCAAAACCTTCAACATCAACTGGTTTTTGGTGTACAAAATCAAAAAAGAACCACAGATATAAATTTCCATATGAACTACAATGAAAATACCAGTAGAATCCACAAAAAGAATAATCTTTACTTTAGCCATCACAGCTGAGGAAGTCTGTACACATGACAACAGCACATTGCATACACACATATCACTTACACTGACAGCACATATATTTTGCTCTCCTGGACTTTTTCTAGAACATACTGGACATGCGTCTGGTCTTGCTGTTTGGTCAGGAGGTTCTTATTATATTATGCAATATGAGCCTAACAGGGACACAAAATATCCATAAAACAAAGTATTACATTCTCAATATGTATTGCATATTAAGAATAAACATCAACATTTTCACATCAGCTATGTGCTTGCTTAAAGAACCTGAGATAACATCACAAATAAAAACCTATGTGAGCTACAACATAAATGCAAACAAAAGTCTACAAAAACAGTAATCTTTGCTTCAGGTGTCACACCCAAGGCAGTCTGCACACATGACGACTGCATGTTCTATGAACATGTCTCACACTGACAGTACATGTGCCTAGCTTCCCTTTCCTTCTCTTTTCCTTGTCACCTTTCTTCTCTTCCTGTTTTGTCAGGAGCGTCTTACTATGTTGTGCAGTGTGCACTTATGTCAACTTGAGAAGTTTAGAAGCTTAACTAAACTTGGCTCAGCAATCAGCTCAGCAAGTCTACACCACCAAGGTGTAGAGGAGCCACCCCAGGGTGGATCATCACCTAGATGATAGAAAAGGGAAACGAGGAAGGACAGAGGAACTTCCGTTCCTTTTGGAGGAGCTCCAGTCTTCACCTTCAGCTTGGACTCGTCTCCTGGCCTCTAGGGCAGACTCCGGCTTCCACCTCGGGTCCTTCGGCCTTCTGTCGCAGACTCATCGGCCTTCTAGTATGGGCTTGCGTGGAACTCTGCAGGGAACTCCAGACCCTGGACTGATTCCTTGGGTGTTCAGTGTGCAGACACCCTCTGCATGCTTCCTCATACGGCTCTTGTCTGACCATGATAAGCCAATCTTGTAACTTTTCTACATTTGTACATTTTGTGTTATATCTGTTTCTCTAGTACAAACCTGATTGATACAAACTGTTTATTCCTTATAAAACCTAAGAGATAACATGAGAAATAAAAGTCTATGTGAACTACAGTGAAAATACCAATAGAATTGTACAAGAAAAATAATTTTTTCTTCAATTTTCACATCCAAGGCAGTTTTCACATATGATACTTGCAGGTTCTGTGTACAAGTATCACTTACACTGATAGCACATGTTTTGTTTTCCTGTACTTTCTTGTAGGGCACAATTAACATCTTTTTGGTTATCCTGTTGTCATATTAGGTCTTTGGGATGCTGTGCTTGCCTGTTCACCTATCAGCTCACCAGTGTGGTCCACAATATTTTTGTGTAGTTCCCTTGGCAGAAACATTCTGCTTTTCCTCTGCAGCAAATGATCTTTTATGAGTTCCAATCCCAACCCCTAAGAAAATTTCTCCATGATACTTTGCACTTGTTATTTTCTTTGTAAACTATCAAACTATTTATGCAACACATTTAGGATCGAGAAAACAAAAGCACTGGCCAAAGCTTTTCGTTTCAAGTGACATCATAGTTGCTGCACAACTCAGAGCAACATGTACTCTGCCTTTGTTTTTGTTGTAGAAAGTCTCCATCTCAGGCTTCCGTTTTGTTGAGGTTTTCCTATCAATATTTTCATCATGGTGCAATGTTGACATCAGCAGTACCAATTTGTTTTTCTTTGCTATGCACAAGGCCAATGTAAATCTGTCTGAAATCCAAAGATTGTACCATACAATTCTGTTTTGAAGTTACAACATTTCATCTGGAATTTCTGATTCGTTCCTGTGTACAGTTCATGTACTTATCCACTTGTGCTCTGTTAGCAAATGTAACATCAATTGGAAACTGATAAACCAATTGTCAGATATCACATTCCAATTAGTTTGGGAGATGGGAGCAACAAGTCTGTTCACAGCATCATTCAGTTTATTATTATGCTTATAAGGAACTGATGGCTGAGTTCCAAGATAAATTTCTATACTGAAAGTATAATAAGTCTTTGCATCTACATGAATATAAATTTTTATGCCATATTTTGACCCATTGCTTTTCCATAATTATTTTACTTTGCATACTTACCATGAGAGATCTCAGCTAAATACAGCAGACCTATGAATACTTTCAGTTTAGCTAGTGAGGTGTCATTATAAATACATTTTTAATATGGCTATTGGTGCATACAGAACATTTTACTCGCATTTCAGCCTTTGTATATTTCATAGCATCTTGTAGCATTTCATCTGTTTCAATTTCCAACACTGAATGCAGTGCTGGTATTCTGTCCAAAACATTTCATCCCTGCTAAGACCCTTGCTGTATTTTTGGACCTAGCTCTAACACTGGGTTGTTCCATTTGCTTTTTTAAAAAAATTCTTTATCATATTTTTTTATTTTAAAGAAAAGAACAATAAAACAATGGTATAAAATTTCAAAACAAGATAAGAAAGTAATAATGGTTAGTACACTGCATATTGTTATCTTCAAAGTAGTTGTTCATATTACAAGAGATAGGCATGAAAATTGATCACACAATGTAGGCATAAACCTTTCTTTTCAATGAACTAATAGCAATTAATAGTATGACTATCTTAACTGTCATATATATATTTTTTTCCTTTTCCCTTCCTTCTTGTCTCCTTTTCCCCATTCCAATTTCTCTTTCCTTTTGAGCAGTTTCTTCCTATTTCACAATATTTATTGTACATTTTGGGTCTTATTTGCTCTGTCAGCTTCTTGCACTAGGGAGACAATGTGCTGTTTCCACACGTGAGACTGATTTATTTCACTTATGAGTATGGTCTCAAGTCCATTTCCCTAGGATTGTTCTTTTTAGTTGACCATTTCACAACTTTTGCACTAGTCAAATATGTACTCATATTGCTGTTTTCTTTATCAGCTGAATCAAGGAGGTCTGCATTCTTTGTGTTTGTATCAGTTGATTCTTGCTCCACTTCACTGTCACAAGAACTTGGGTTCACATGGCCAATGTCATAATCACATCATCATCATCACCCCCCCAAACCACTCTTCCGTTATGAAAACATGCACTTTACCATAATGGACCATCTTCATCATTCATGCATGTGTAATCTAATGATTCACTTTACCCTCCTCCAAAACTTGCAAATCTAGTTTTTCATGTGCCACTATACTGAATTGGACTACTTCTACCAGAAAAATCAAAAGAAAACTTTTTAAAAAACAAATCTTGAAGTTGTGTGGGTATATTCTACCCTCTGTGATGCTCAGGTAAATATATGTTAAACCTGCTATCTGGAGCATCACTTGGGTATAAATCCTGGTTTGACACTTTCACACATGCACATATATCTTGCCTTTTGTTGAAACCCCCAGGTGTAGCTACTGAGAAGCCCAGCTGGCTGCTATTATGCTAAAGTAAAAATTTACTTTACCCAGAAAAGTAAGGGATATGTTTGTGGTATCCAGCGTTATGCTCTGTGGGTTTTAAAATTAATTGTTAGATCCTGATAAAGGAGAAATGCATGTTTGTTTATGGCTTTTTGTAAATATAAATGCAGCGATCTATGGCTTTAAACCTTTTTTCTGTGCCTGTGAAAATGTATGTTAACTCAGACAATAGTTATTTACAGAAAATTGGAGCATGTAATTGTTCTTCGTGTGCAGGAACTGTTTCTCCCCAAAACTTTAGTCAGTTGGTTTGTCCTAAGATAATTTGTAAAACCTGAAATCCAGTGATTAAACAGAAGGGAGTAAAAAAGTAAATAAAATAAAATAAAATAAAATAAAATAAATTGTTAGAAACCAACTCTCTTCAAAGTGTGCCTCAGTTACCTCTGGGTTCTCAAGGGCATTCTAACGTGCTGGAGAATACATCACTGTGTTTGGCTTCTTTTCTCTCCCACCATCTCGGTGATATGGGCCTCTTGTCAATGATACTTTCCTGAGACTTATAGGACATTCCCTACCACTGTTGCCATCTCCAGAAAAGACATCAATTTCTTCCTTGCCACTACCTAATTGCCCATAGTTATGTAGAATACAAGGGAAAATAACAACATTTTCTTTTTACATCTGCTTTTAGACATGGCAGGTAGAAATCATATGGGTCAAATCTCCAGAATGCTGTCCACTTTCCTGATTGGGAAACAATTCACTTCTGCCTCCAAGAATTACCCAAATATTTCTACAACTTATAGTCCTGGGTAAATAAACAAGTTCAAAGAAGAGAATAACGATTTCCCCTTTGCCCCAGCATAAGATGCCCTCTTACCCTGCAAGTCCTCATTTTATGCCGTATGACTAACCACATTCCCAGGCAATCTGTTCCACTCAAGGGGTACTGTTCTTATGCCGTAGGCTCCAAAAGACATCAAAAGCACCACTGTCTACCATCAGTCAGCACATTTCCTGTGTTCCATATATTCCTGTCTCAACACCACAACATCAGCGCTACCTATGCCAACCTTTGCTACAACAAGACTCCTCCATAAGAATGCTAGCCATAAGTATATCCCCTATACTTTTGGAAGGCTCCATTGCTGGTATCCAGAGGGTAAGAACACATACACATGTGCTACCTCTGTAAGAACAAGTAAATAAGCATGGGGTATCTACATTTAAATTGGAGAAAATGAAAACTTCAGAAGTACTTTCCAATGTGAAGTTCCTGAAGTACTTATTAAAATACTGATTTTTGGCATGCTATGTCAGCCCCAGGGGTCGTAGAAGAATCTCTTATGGCCAGGCCTGGGCAATCTATATTTTAAACAAGTCCATTAGTAATGTTTCTATTCACTGAGGTGAACGTTGGCTGCCTCTCTTCCTGCATTATTGTTCTGCACTAAGGAATTCTCCCAAGAACAATGGGAAAAATTTAATTTGCTTTGTAGTGGGGCTTTTACCAAAGTAAATGAGCTATCTGTCTTAGAACTTTTGTCTCAATCCTCAGAAATTAAAAAGAGTTCACAAATATAAAATACTATACCAAATTTTTGCAACTGTCACATCAATCAAAGTTTCTCCAAAAACTGACATTTGGGTAGGATTATGATCCTACAGCATCCAATTCTTGAACTTAAAACCTTCTCCAGTCACATGAGGTCTAAGAGGGTGAAATGGATGATGAATAGCACCCATCTTTGATAATGCAAAATGTTGATACTGTCTACCCAGAACAGGCATTGACTCTACACTGAAGGATGAAGAAAATATTGAAATACGACACTAACTCATCAGTAATACCCTCATGTTTTTCTCCACCAGTAGGATAAATATATTCTGAGTAAAGGCCCTCATTCCCTGCCTTCTTGGTACCACCACTGCTCAGGATACTGGATTTCTTCTCAGTGAATGGCACAATGGTGGCCACACATAGGGTTTTCTACCTAGACCCTCTCCCGTGGGGACCATTCTCGCACACTGAAGCATTTCCCAAAGCCAAGTTTGTGTTATAGAACTCTGTCAGGCTGGCAACTGTTGCCTGGATTGCGGGCAACTGAGTCTAACTGGATCAGCTTGATCTCCACAATGGAAATTTGGAATTAGAAGAGAAAGAAAGAATGTCTTTCTGAGTCATTGAACGTGCAATGTGTAAGTTTGGAAGCTATAGGTTAGCCATAAATAGCTTATTCCATGTAGGCTGGAGGCCAGTGAAGCCTGTCTTCCCATGGACAAATAAGGCAGAGGTTCAGAGAAGAGAGAGAAAATATTTCTGGTGTTCCTAGAGCAGCTGCATTCCTGACTGTGCGTTCTATGGGTCACCCTTGAGCCTTATAATAAATTTGAAGGGGTCAGGGTATAAGACAACTCAGAACTGTTTTCATTACTTGCAGCTAAACAGTTCTACCTCGAAAGGCACAACCAGTGGCATCCTTACTTAACTTGACTGGACTCTGCCTTAGGCCTCCATCCAAACAGCAGGAAGTGCAATCCATGCTATCTGCTAACATCTCTTCACTCATCCTTACCTCTCCGGTTCCACAACAACATTTTAGTTCAGGCAGACAACTTGGAGTCATGCAGACATGAGTTCAAGTCCCATCCTTGTCACTTACTAATTGTGTGATTCTGAGCAAGTTACTGAACTTTCCTCAAATTGGAGTAATGGTATTCGCCTCATGAGAGTGTTGTAATGATTGGGTAAGATTATACTACATGCAACCAAATGTAAGTCCTAAGGTATTCAACAAATATAAACATTATCATGCCATAACTGTTTTTATGTATATTATTATTGAAAGAAAAAGTTTCAATTACTTTGAGAGTCTACATGAATTGCTAACACACCCAGCCATATTTCTTTTAGGAATCTGTATTGTTTTGACTGTGATAATGTACGGAAAGGACTTTTGCTTTGGGAGGGTACATCCAAAGCTGGTTTAACTCAATGCAGGTCTTTAAAAAGTAGGAAAATATTACTACTTATAGTGTACCTGATATCACAGGTACTATAATAAGCATTTTACATACATTTTACTATTTGTTTGTTTGTTTGTTTGTTTTGGCGGTACTGGGGATCGAACTCAGGACCCTGCACTTGCTAGGCAGGCGCTTATTCCACTGAGCTATTTCCCCAGCCCCATTTTACTATTTAATTTACAAATATGATAATTTATAGGTAGAAAAGATGGAGAAACAGAGACTGACAAATAGTAACTTTCCAAGATACGGAAGTTGAAATCCAAGCCTATCTCACTCTGAAGTCCATACTCTTTCACTACACAATTGTGTCTTCAGATTCCTAGACATACGTTGTATTAGAGAGAAACTGGGGCAATTGTAGTGTGCAATTTTGGTGAACATATAATTTTAACTGAGTGTGACAGTTCCCCAGAATTATTCTTGCAGTTAATAATCTGGGCCTATTGGTTCCTCTGAACTTGTGCTCTCCCTTTCTCAAACCTCTTAACTTGACCTTGTACATGGACTTGAAATGACAGTACTAATCCTGTAGTTGGCACCGAGAGTAGCTTAACTATAAGCATAATTTGAATTGCTCATATAATAAGAAAAGAGCCTGTCACATAGCAAATGATAGATACATGATAATAGATAGACAGACAGACAGACAGGCAGATTTCTGAGACATTTAGCTTCACAGGGCTTTTGTAATGGCTAATTAATATGAATTTTGAAATTGTAAAATTCTTTTCTTGGTAAGAAAATTTAGAATACTGTAATTCTTTCTATAAGTTTCTTTATTTGGAACTCTAACTTTGAATATATATAATAACTGAGTGTTCACACTACGTTTAGATAAACTAAAGAAAAAGCAAATCCAAAGGAATTCAGATACACAAAGTTTTTAACTCAAAGAACAAAAAAGTATTTTACTTTCATCACTTCAAAGATTTTTGATATTCCAAGTTATAAAGAGTTGCGCTATAAGAAAATATTCTTCAACACAAATTCAAGTGACAAAAATGAAGTATTAATAAGTATGCACTGGATGTTTAAAGAGAATCAGTATGTACAATAGCAAGTTTAATTTGTTTCACTTGAATTCATGTAAAGAGGTACAATTTCTTGCACACAACGTTTTATGTTGAATCTTAAAGAATACCTGCACAACACAGAATACCATTTATGTCTTTTTTTTTTTGCAGTACTGGGGATCAAACTCAGGACCTTGTGCTTGCCAGGCAGGTGCTTATTCCACTGAGCTACATCCCCAGCCCTTACCATTTATGTCTTTACTAACCTCCCCTAAAATTTGCGAATGCAATTTTATTCTAGTACTAAAATAAAGACCCAGGGATATTTTAAAATAGTAAAACATGTTTGTTCAAGCATACTGATTATCTTACTAGTACTGGTATTTTCTAATCCTGTTTCCTCTTGCCAATGTGTCTTTTTACTTTTCTCTTAAAATTGAAGGTCAAGAAAGAATCACACGTCTGGTTCCTACTGATAGTGTAAACCCCAGATAGCAGCCTATGAGGGGAAATATCTGTGAAAGACTTATACAGAGTAATGACTCACTAGCGATGCTTCCTAAAGTGTCACTCCTTTTACTCTTAGAAAAAAATTCTACCTGCTTCCTCAGGGCCTTGGCCAATACACTCTAATAACCAACGCAATCTTCCAGGAAAACAAAAATATGTACAGAAACATGCCCCCCCGAAGTAGGCGATAATGCACACAAGCAGAAAATTAAGAATTCAACAACATAGGCACTAGTGAATGAAGACGGTATAAAAAAGTCACATTTCCAAATTCAAAACATTTTAAAGGCAAAGTTATAACTCTTATTGAGTATTATTATATATATTGATCAACTGGTGATTTTCCTTTAGGTATATATCATGGGCAGGTCTGATGTGTTGGTATTCATATTCATTAATGATCCCACTGAGTGAAAACATCTAGTTCTCAATTTTAAAGATATTGATGCAATAGTTAAATCCAAAGGTAATGACATTGATTCTCCCTTGAAGATTACTCTCTCAGGATAATGCCTTGAGGAATGAGATTCCCTAAGAAAGATTCCTAGTGGAATGAAAAAAGTTCCTTCTAAAAATCACACTTGCCCTATAATTCTGTAACAGCAAGGGAAAGTACGCACTGTACGATACTGTTCCAGCAGTATCACATTGCCCTTGAAACTCACTTATTCATCCAGCAAATATTTACTAAACAAATTCTTGACTTTTGATTATTAGAATACTAAGAAAAACTTTCTTTTCTATTTTTTTGTACCAGGAATCTAACTCAGGGTCTTGCACTTGCCAGGGAGGCACTTATGCTGCTGAGCTACAACCCTAGTCCAGAAAAAACTTTCGAAAAATTCTCTTTTCTAATTATTGATAAATCACAACTGGCTCTGACTTCCTTCTTGCACTTCTAGCCAACATATTAATAGTGTTACAAACATCTATTACACCAGAGGACCTATTTCATTTTGGACCCAAAAATTATAATTTGAATTGTATTGTCTTATGAATAACTATAGTCACCAGAAATTGAATGATGGACACTTTTTGCCCCAGGCCTTGTTTTGATTCATTTTACATGGTGATCTCTGTAACTTTAGTTTTATACAGAATCTTTATTGTATATCATTAAGTCTGTAAAGAGTTCTGCTAAGAATGTGGCTTTAACATCCTTGGCTTGTTATATTTCCCAACCCCTAGTCTGGAGAATGTGCATTTTCTATATTATTATTGACCTATTATAAAGAATTCCAGTCTTCCAACAGAAGTGTTATTAGGAACTGTCATTGCAACTAAGGGAAGATAAAAAGAGATGGCTGCTACTAGAAGATACAGTGGTAGGTTGAACAATGGTCTCTTGAGAATCTCCGTGATCGGTGAGTGTTACCTTAAGATAAGGATGTTATCCTGTTTTAATGAGGTGGGTCCTAACTTCCATGAAAATGTTCTTTAGAGAATTATAGAGGGAGATTTGGTATAGACTCAGAAAGGAAAATGGTTTAAAAATTAGGACAGAGATTAGACTGATGGGGCCAGAAGCCAAAGTCAAGGAATACTAACAGCCTACAGAAGCTGGAAGAGTCAAGGAAGGAATCAGAGAGAGAAAGAGCGACAGAGACAGAGACAGACAGAGAGAAAGAGACAGACAGAGACAGAAACAGAGAGACAGAAATAAAGAGAGACAGAAAGAGACAAACACAGTTGATTTTTAAAGAATTGGCCCATATCATTGTGGGAGTTGGTAAGTCCAAAATCTGTGGGACATGTCAGCAGGCTGGTAACTGAGGAAAGATCCATGGTTGTAGTCCTGAATACAATATAGATTGTTGGCAGAATTCCTTCTTCTTTGGGAGATCTTAGTCTTTTCCTCATTAAGTGATTAAGTGAGGCCCACCCATTTTATGGAGACAACCTGCTTTACTCAAAGTCTGCAGAGGATATGACTTAATGGTCAAGCATTTGCCTAGCATATGCAAGGTGCTGGGCGTCATCCCCAGCACACACACAGAAAGTAGTATTTGTTAAAAAAAAAAAAAAACTACAGACCATGGCCTTGCCAAGTTGACACATAAATTAACCACTGGTCTACCTATTCATGGTAAGATTCCAGTCAACAGAAATAGCACAGTAAGAGTAGGATGCAATTTCCAAGGAAGAAAGCAAGAGAAAAGAATAAAGGATACAGAGAAACCAGGTTGGGAATTGTCAAAGATTGTGGAAATGGAGACTGCTCCTGATTAAATTCTGGGGAATATGTATATATGTATATATATGTAATTTAAAGTAAAGTCTCAGAGAAAAAGGTTTATCATGAGCTCTATCCTCTATTAGGATGTAGTTATTCACCTGCTGAATATTCTAGAAGTAGCTGAAACCATCATTTCAACCAGCTGGTAACAAGGCAACTTACATATACCTGGCAGCATGGCTTCTGAGCTCTGATCTAAATAAACATAAAGGAGACAGGACTGATACCAATTCCAAAACCAAAATAAGTAGACATGAATCCCAAATAAATAAGATGATACCAAGGAATTGAAGCCACATGGGATAAAAAAAACCCAACAAATCTTAAATATATTTTTTTAAGATTGTATTGATTTGGAGGCAGGATGGACGTGGGATAAGAATTTCTTGACCTGTCAGAAGTTTTCCTGGTCCCTCTGGACAGAGTGGAAGCAGAGGCTCTTTAGAGATTCACTGTCTAGAATGAAAAGCAAAGAGCACAAGTCTGAAGGGCAATCTTCACAAGAGACTTTGAGAAACTATGCACAAACGCAGCTGTTTTATAGCCCAGGTAAGAAAGGACAGAGGCCTAAGGTTACAGAGCAGATGCTGGTGATATCAAGATGACAACCTCAGTGTAGGTTTTATTGTCACCAATAAAAATTTCAGGTATTTTCATATCACATTGTAGTTGTTGCAGATGTTTCACTACATCATTACATTCATCAGTGCTTCGAAGTTATAGTAGTCTGGGGGCATGATAGATCATTTCATTTAGTGAGTTAGTAAGTCTATGTATTATATGTTTATTTTCAAAAATATTTTGATAACTTTTTCTAATACATTTAATTTCCCTCTTAACCTTATATATAACAATATTATCCTAAGAAATGTCTGTAGGTTTCATTAGATTGCCAAGGGGGTCCAAACACACAAGAACCTTGAGAACTCTTAGAGAAAGGGCTCTACTATTCTGTCCTATTTATATTCATTCATTTAAACAAATGTTTATTAGAACAAACTCTTAGCTCAAAAAATATTTTTGAGAAATTTGGAAGAAGAGATTCAAAAAGGAAGTATGGGACATATTAAAGTGTTAATTTAAACCACAACACAAATGCTACAAAAATAATGACATAACAAAAGTTATAAATTTAGGGACAAATCCATTTCAAAGATTTCTTAACACTATGTAATTTCTTACTGTGAAGCTTCTGATTACTATATAATCAAGCTGACAAGTGACTAATATTGGGCAGGTCCAAACAAGTGAATTCTGGTTTTGTTTGGGACTCTGTCTCCTGCTCTTCCTACATAGTCTTATGGAATTTTAATGGTCCTGCTTCCTTTTGGGTCATCTGTCCCTCTGTATGACAGACAGAAAAGATTTATAATTTTTCTTATCTAAACTACAGACAATGAGTAATTATCCAGAATCTTAGAGCACATTTACTTTATCTGTCACTCATTTTTTAAAACTTACATTCATAACCATGGAGAACATACAGATTTGACAATAATGAGAGATTTTGGCAACAGAACATCTGAAATGAAAGAAGAGTTAGAATCTGCCAAAATCCATAAAATTATGCTTTATGAGTTGACCATTGATTATTTAAAGGAAACAGGATCATAATTACAATGCACAGTAAATGCTGGCATTGGTTAGGTTACTTGAAAAGATCAATATGTCCAAACTAGAACTTCAAAGTTGAAATCAGATCAGTAACCACAGATGGAAGCTAGGCACAGGTGGAAAAAAACTGAAGGTATGACTCACAATGAACTGAAACTAAAGAAGCCTAGAACCAGGAAACATGGTATCCTAGGAAGAAAAATAAGCAAGCTGACCTAACAGAGAGCAGACAAGGCTAGTATATGAGTTCTCCTCCCACACCCCATACAAAGACATAAATGGACAGAGAATATTGATGTTAATGGGACCACATTGCTCTAGTTCTAACCCTGACTTCATTAGTCTATCTAAAAAGTAGAGTACTATGTTGGGAACAAAACAACAGTGTTTGAATCTGGGACATTGAAGAGAGGACTTAAGAATATTCTTCATTCTTCCTAACAGCCCCCAATGCACAGTCTGCTGATTAGAAGCTATGTGCTTGATAGTAACATTTACAGAGATAATTTCACTTATCATAATTTCTCTTTCTTTTAAAAACTAGGCCAGGGACACATTTTTCCATGCTTTGACATTCAATAGTCTTTGTTTTCTAATTTATTATAAAAACAATATTTGTAATGACATTCTAATGGCGCCTTTACACATTTTAGAGAGATTTTTCTTTTCATCAAACTACATAAAACAAAAAACAGTAGGTAGCACCAAAAAATAGAGTTAAACATAGGCATTAGATCCACATGCTGAAGCTAGTTATTAGCAAATCTACTACAGTTGTCACCAAGGTCTTAGAAGGAGGTAGGTGTTATAAAACCATCAGAATCTTCCTTCAGAGCGGCATAATAGCTGAAGCTATAATCCATTGTTTATCTCTTCTGAAACCTCCCCTAACATGTCAGCAAAGGAAATTAAAATCTTAATTAAACCCTTTTCCTTAGATGTAGCAATGTAGACAGTGCTTCCACCCTAGCCAGGATAATGAAGGGCTAGAATATGAGAAATGCCACCCTGGCTCAAACCAAGATTCCAACCAATCATTTCTTACAGCGACACCGAGAGAGCCTTGGGCTTTCCTATGGAAAACCCCAGAGACTATTGTTGGAATTCGAACAGGCTTCATGTTTTATTATGAATACATCATCCCTTAATTTATCTAATCCTTTGTTGATCACACGCTTACTGTTCTGTCTACCTAGCAACTATTTTCCAGGAATTGCCTCACCCCATTGCCCAATGTATAAGGCTGCGAGAGGATTTGCAATATTCCTATAAAGTGGCACTGCCCCCAGTCGTAATTAATCTGTCTGAAGGCTGGTATCTGAATTTAAATGGTTCTATTGCTCCCTCTCTTGGGAATTTTTAAACTAAAACTGACAGCCAGATCATCCCTGTCTAGGTGGCTAGACTGTAAATGCTAACCTGGGAACCATTGCTGGTGACAGGTGGACTGCAAACAGAAAGGCTGGTCTGCACTGAGAAAGTGAAGCTGATACAGAGAGAAGAGCAGGAATAAAGGTCAAAGGAGAATTTCTGGACTTGTTCTCCATTTGGTGGTCCTAATTCTAGTGCCGCTTGGATTCCATTAATTACTCCAGTCATCTTCCAGTAAATCCACCCTTTTTGTTTTTAGGCTAGTTTGAACTGGGTTTCTGTTCTACCCAAAAGTAAAAGTTCTAATTAATATTAATCTAGTAAACGGAACTTCATTTAATATTGAACATATAAATTATTTGTATTTTAGCATGTTCTACTTCTTGAAAATATAAATTTCACAAGCTTTTAACTTTTTTCATCTGAAGGGCATCTTTCAAGTGTCAAAAAATGCCTTCTGGTCTGAGATTTAATGCTAATTTTACGCTCAGCCTAGCCATATCTTTAATTATTCACAGACTTTGCTGATATCCTCTAAGGTCTTAATTTATTTAATGTTGTTCAGTTCACACATTTTTGATTGTCCACCTTGCTCCAGATAGTGTCCTTCATGATGCAGTTTCAAAGATAGAAGAAATCTCAGAATCTAGGGGAAGAGAAATATTTGTAAATGAGTAAGATATAATATGCCAAGAAGTATCACAGAGGTACAATCAAGATATAAACAGGGGAGTTATTAACACCCTTGCTAGTAATCAGCATCTATTTTTCTTCCAAAATTCTCCCCTCAGTTTTTCCAAACTTTTCTCCATTTGCTGTCACATGTAGTATAGCCTCTTTTCTTCTCCCTAGGATGTTAAATGTTTTCACACAATCTTATATTCAGCCTCTATTCTGGCCACAAGGGTGGGGAGACTTACGCAAGCTGTGCACGTTACAGTGCCTTGGTACACAACCCCCAAAATTACCCTCCATGTTTCTCAAGTCCTCTTATTTACATGCTTGTGTAAAACATTAGTGTCCCTTCCCACACTAAATAAATCTGACTTATGTAACTTTTAGACTATTAAAAGAAAACAACATGAATTCCATTTCTTGGTCATAAAAGATATTATAGTCCTTACCATGGTCCTTTGACCCACTCACTCTAGGAGAAGTCAGATGTGCAAGGAAAGCATTAAAGTAGCACTGTGGAAATGTCCAAATGGCATTGAACTGAGGCCTCCTGTCAACAACCATCAACTTAAGAGGACAGTGAGTGAGCACCCTTGGAAATTGATTCTCCATCCTAGTTAAGTCTTGTCTGCCATCTTATATAAGACTCCCCCATCCACCTGACACAGAACCACCCAGCTAACTACTCCTTAATTCATTTTATACAGAAATTATGTGAGACAATAGATGTTTATTATTATTTAAATCTGCTAGGTTTGGGGTGACTTGTTATACAGGAACAGATAGTACCATATCCCATCCTGTGGCACTATATAATTGATCCAAGAATGAGCAACTAACTCAAGTGTTCCAGTTAACCTTAATTTCAATCTGACTGGATTAAAGGACTCCTAGAAAAGTGACTGGCCTATGGGCATGGTATAATCATTATTGGATTCAAACACTGATGTTCATAGATGAATGTGTTGTTAGAAGGTGGAATGCAGTTAGAGGAGATAAGTCACGGAGGATATGCCACTGGAGAATGTATCTCTCATTGATACTCTTCCCTGTCCTCTGCTTACTGACCACCAAGAAGTGAGCAGCTTGACTCCACCACCCCCTTGCACCATGCTGTCTCTGCCTCCAAGTCAGCCAACCACGAACTAAACTTCTGAAACTGAGGACTAGTAAACCATTTCCTTCCTTAAGTTGTCTGTGTCAGATATTTTGGTTATAGCAACAAAAAGCTGACTCATACACCAAATTAGGTCAATGAATAATTTCTCCTAAATGTTTTCACAAGAAGATACAAAGCTTAAATACTGTAGTAACCACATTTATACCAGGTGAAGAAAGCTATTTGCACATAAAAAAGGAAGTTGACATAGGAAGTAAAAGAATGGCAGAGAAATAGCCATATGGGTGTCATAGTCCTTAAATCCAACTACTTCTGAGACTCAGCTGGGTTGTACTCTTCTTTGGGCTAGGTATTTGACCCTTTCCAGAATCTCCCATCCTGACACTACTGCTTCAAGACCTTTCTACAGCCTATCATCTCTTATTTATTCCCTTGGTCCACTTACTTTACTGGCCAAACAAATGTCATCTCACTAATAAGATCTATACCTCTTGTATACATCTGGAAACAGTGAGCCACCAGGAAGATTCTTGAAAGATCTGGAGGGCAGCGGGCAAGCAGCAGCATTTTGTAGTTCACACATACCTTGTTGCTAAACTGCTGATTTACCTCATCAGTTTGAAGCAGCAACTGGGTCTGCAACTGATTTGTTCCTGGATCTCCTTTCAACCTCTCCAACTCTGTATGTGTATGTGTGTGTGTGTGTGTGTGTGTGTGTGTGTGTTTATCTCTGTGCTAAAGAGCTTCTGCCCTTGCAGCATACCCTCATCACAAAGTCCAGAGGCAATAAGAATGTACAGAAGTTTCCACCTGTTCTTGTCTATGCCCTTTTATATATATATATATATATATATATATATATATATATATATTCTAAAAAAGTTTTGAAGGGTAAATAAGTTTTCATACAATGGAAGGAAACTGGGGAGAAAAACCTTCCAAGCTAAGGAAATAGAACATTTTTAAAAACAACTCATTAGAAATAGCTCATTAGAAACTCTGTTTTCTCTAGGATGTAAATTGCAGAGGTAGTGCTAGGATAAAAAAATATTAAAACAGTAGTTAAGCCCAATACTGAGGGGACTTGAACACTGCAAAAAGGAGTTTAGACTTTCTTACAAGTTAGCATTCACAAAAAGAAATTGTGCATACAAATCCCTTCTGAAAATGTTATTTAAAAATGCAGTTTCCAAGGTCCCATCCCCAAGTATTGATGTTCCTTAAGTTTGTGATTGGTTGTAGGAACTGGTATTTTTAATATGCCACCTAAATGACTCTGGTCAAAGATGATCTAAAAACCACACTTTGATCACACTACAGTATGCTGGGGAGCCACTGGAAGGTTTAAGCTGAAGTATCAGGTTAATAATATCCCTCAGTTATTGCAGGCTGATCAGGTCTGCAATGTCCTGAATGAGTGTACAGCAAAGGCTAAATATGATTGCTCTTTTTTTTTTTTTTTTTTTTTTTGCAGTACTGGGGATCAAACTCAGGACCCTGTGCTTGCCAGGAAGGTGCTTATTTCACTGAGTTATATCCCAGCCCACAAAGGATAAATAAAAAGAGGCAAATGGAATGATTTCTGGGCTCCAAGAGGATCAAAACCCTCTCATAGAATTTAAGGTTTTTCTCAGAACTAAAACCAAGACCTTCTCTGGATGGCTCGTATTTATTTGGTTATCAGAAGAAGGGAGGAGTACTCAAGAAGGTGGAATCACTCAAGGACTTCTCCAAATAAGATATTAAGTTAATCCACCCTGGAGTGGCTATGCCTGAGGTTATAGACTTTTATCTAGTTGAGATGGAATCCAGTTGTCCTTGGCTCTGATCTTGTTTTATCCTTTGAGGTTTTCCAGCTACATCCACCATTACAGGCCTTAGTAGGGATTAGTGACTCACAGAGGTTCACTGTGAGTTGGCCATCCATCTCTAGACAAGCATCCTAGGCTTTGGACATACTCACAAGTAAATATAAAAAGCCAATTAGTTAATTAAAGTCCTGCTTGGGCTGCTTCAGAGAGGTCTCCATCACAAAAACATCATATGATGAGGTCTGGGCTTGAAAAAGACCACTCTGGATGCAGTATAGCAAAATGGATTTAAGGTAGATAAACCTGGACATAGAGGAATTTATTAGGAGGTTATTATTATAACACAAATGAGAGGCAGGGGCAGCCTCAACTAAGGCAGCAGAAATAGCAACAAGAGAGAAGTAAAGTTGAGGAGGTAAAATATCCTGGTGATGGAGATATTGGGGATGTCAAGGAGTACTCAGAGTGACTCTCCAAAATTTTCCCTGAGTAATTAGGTAGATGACAAGATGGAAAACACAGATGTAAATACTTTTTGAATTTGGAATGTATTAAAAATTGATGAGTCCATCACTTTTAGATGAGTATAATAGATTTTGAATTCAATGTACCTGTATGACATATAAGTAGAGATGGGTAGTAGATAGTTCCATGTAGAACATTAGAAACATTTTTCCCTATAGCTAATGTTTCCAGGCAATGAGTGCTCTATTAGAGTAACACTTCAGATCTCATTTTCCTCATTTACTGCTTTTCACTGAGAGAGGCACCTGTTATGTGAATTTGAAGGAAATAACTGAAGCATGTGTGGCTTAAATCATTCTTCCCTCTCCCTTTGAGATCTGCTAGGCAATATAATGTAAATGTTGTGAATGGATACAATTATATGCAAAAGCTAGATTACTGAAAGAGGCTGGTGGACAGAAGACAAAAGCAGAAGTTACAAGGCTTTCCAGGCAGCCATCATCTGAAAGAGGCGGTATCTTCTAAAGAAGGTATTGAGAGTGAACCAGAGGGCCCAAGTGACTCTAACAGGTGCCCAGAGAAAACTTCACTCATCATTTATGAGGTGCAGGCCACCGCCTTGGCAGAGTCAGCCTCAGAGGGCAGGACTAGACAAAGCCAGAGGAAGACCAGATACAAAAGGCAGTCCCTGCCTTCCCTACCTATGACCTTTAATCTGGTGGACTAGAAGGAGGGAAGAAAAGGAAAAGAGCAGAATTTGAAGGTGCATGAACCTTCAGTCAAATTTCCAGTGATGAAAAAGTGGAGATAGGATTACAGTCTTAACTGAACTCTACCGGTTTTTTTTAACCACATAATAAGATCAACCAAACTGTAGGATCTGCTTGACACAGAAAAGACCACCATAGTAAGGAAAAGCTGATATAGTGCTGCTGAGAATGGAGATGGGAGGGAAATAAAATCTTTGATGTTTATATCCCATCAAGCTCAGTCTGTTCAGTTACTGGTGATGTTCTGGTGGGTGTTTTGCTGGGTTTGATGGTCATAATGTTTTCAGAGTTAGATGAGCCAATAAACATAAAGGAAGGATTGTGAGAAAAGGAATAAGGACAGAGCCCAGAAACATACCAACACTAAAGGGTCAGAAGAGCTGGTTTTGGGGCTGGGGATATAGCTCAGTGGAATAAGTGCCTGCCTGGTAAGCACAAGGTCCTGAGTTCAATCCCCAGTACCACCAAAAAAAAAAAAAAAATACCAACACTAAAGGGTCAAGAATGGAAAGAAGAGCCACGAAAGAAGACTGACAAATCAGAAGTCAAGCCAAAGGAGGGCTTCAAAGAAGAAAGTAGTTCTAGAGTGATTTATGCTGCATAAAAGCCACTTGGCTGATCCCAAGCCCCATGTCTGTGGACAAGAAACATTAATTTCTAAACTTCACAGCCTCAACTCCCTGCCACCTGTATACTGTAATTGCTCTTGCTTTTCTACTATCCTTTCAAGAAACTATGGTTTCTTTGCTGCCTTTTAAAGCTCTTTTACCCTAAAGTACAAAATCCTAAATGAACCAAAGGATTGCATCCACACTCTCTTCCTCACTCAGAGGATGATTATGGTACTAATAGAAATTACTAGTTGTCCTTCAATGCCATTTTTGTTTGTTTACTGGTCCCAGGCCACCAAGAACAAAGATTACTTCAATTTGCTTGAAGCTAGCTCAATGCAACTAGACTAGCAATTGTCTCTGAGCAGATGTATTGCACACAATTGCCAGGCACCCCTATTCCTTCTTTTCTTCCTTTCAGCTGGTTGGAATATGGTTGTTGAAGTTAGTCTAGTCGTTTTATACCATGGGGGAACTTGGCAATGGGGAGGCCACAAGGATTGCTAGTGAGATATCCTCCCACCTCTCTCTTCAATGCAGACTACTGAGAGGCTTGTCAGTAGACATCCCACAGCTGTCTTCCTCCTTTAACTATAGAAAACTACCTTGCTCAAGGCTATGCCCATTTCAGAGTAGTCCTTATCTCATAATATATCAATGTAGGAGGGAGTATAAAGGCTTGGCCTAACTCAAGACTACTCAAATGGGCCATTAACTTCAGTGTCCTATGGGGTTGGCCATGACTGTCATTAGGCCTGAGTTACAGCTGGACATTCCCTCTGCTTATTTCTGCTGTTCCTCAGACGAGCTAGACAGGGCTCTTTGTGGCCACCCTCTCAGGCTTCACTGCTCTGCGCCCAGAGAGTTAAAGAAGTAGTCTGTTCCATGTCATTCTAGTGTTTGTTCTAAGCTCTTTTCCAATGATTCTTGCCCTGAACATTTATTGAATACTGTAGAGATGATCTGCCCCACCAACACTCTTTCTCTGTCTTTTGAGATAGTCTCATTAATTGCCCAGGCCAGCCTTGAGTAAGCCTCTTGCCTCAGCCTCCCAAGTAGCTGGAATTACAACCATGTCTATGTCACACTTGAACTTCATCCTGTTCCAGGTCCCTAACCCTATCACTCCCTAATCTGCCCCATAACATTACTATTTATAGTGTTTTTATTTACTTTCTGTCTCTAGGAGGTAAGAACCATGAACACAAGGCTCTTTGTTGTGTGTACTTATGCCTCCTATACACTTTCAGTAATGCCTGGCATAAAGCAGGCATTCAGTAAATATCTGTTGAATGAATGAAGAAGTGAACACTTCCCTGAGGAGAATTTTTTTTTTTTCCCCCCTGAGGAGAATTTTGCAGATATTTACTTTTCAGATATTTTCAGATTTAATTCTGAGAAATTTAAGATTTTAAAAAATTATTAGGCAACAGAGTCATTGATTATTAAATATTCTATACTCATCAAGAACAAGAGTGGTCATATATTTTTATAAATACTTTAAATTACTCCATTTACACACACACACACACACACACGCACACACACACACACACACCTCTAATTATTAAGATGCATTATTGCACAGGGGAAGACTATGATTTTTCTTCTGATGAGACACATGTCCACTGAAAACAGTGATTTCCCCTAGAATAAGAAATTTAGAAAAACAAACCTGAAATTCTCTGGTGTGATGATCCAGGACAGCTTGTTTGTTTGCATTATAGGGTATAATTACTTCTAACAGGAACTGTTTGTTCTCAAGTACAGTTCATTGCAAATGAGTTGCTGCAAACTTTGTTTGCTTCACATTACCAGATTCTGAAAGAGGTCAGTATTTGTGAGGTTTCTGGAGCCTGCGTTTGAAGTCAGCACTCTTAAAAAAAACATGAACTAGATCAAGTGAGCACCCATGAAGTTGCCTGGCTGATTTATTTTTGTATCTTGGAATTATCAAGGGGCTTCCTTCTCTAGAGGGATCTTTTTTCACCATTTGTTAGTAAAGCTCATTTAAATGTCATTAGGTGAATTAGAAAGGCAACTGTGACATTATAATCAAGTATAATTCAGGCCAACCATTTTTTATAAAAACAAAGCAAATAATTCTTAAATATTTATAAGTAAAAAATCATTGGACTGATTGCAAACAAAATATATATTATTATTTATTAAAATTATTAGTGATTAGTAAGGGGAGAGGAGAATATAGATGTTAATGGCATTATTCTTTTTACTATTTTTATGTTAATAACTTCAGGGGGAAAGGGAGATAATTTATTGCTAAAGTTCTTTTGCTACTTTTTGAGCTGTGTTACCTTAAATTAACCTATACTTTACTCATTCAGGCTCAGCCAAGTGAACAGATTTAGTAATATAATATGAAACATTAGATTTAAACTGCAAATGGAGATTATCTTTAGCAAAATTTTTATCCTTCCAAGATACTGCTCTGCAGCAAATAATAAAGATGTGTTAAGAGAAAGATTGTCTTGTTAAAAATGAACTAATGAAAATCAAGTTGTAAAATCCCTAGTGAACCCATTTGATCATGTAGATTTTATTGACCTTCAACTGATTTTCAATGAAATTTGATTATTAGCATCAAATAGATAATCAGAAAGTCATTGAAAGTTAAACTTTTGTAGTTGTATTTTATTTCACAAAGTTATCTTAACCAGTCCCTTCCTCAGGATCTCAGAAAAGGCTCTCGTTTCTTCCATCTACCATCTTCTGGTGTCTTGGTATTAATTATTTTTTTAAACTCCATGCATATAATACGGACTATATTTATCCCTTGGTCCCAGTAGACAGTCTTCTTTCATGAACAATAAATAGCTCTTTGGCCCATTCACAACCAGCATCTGGAGCATTCCTGAAATGGTATGTACTACATGGCCAGATCTGTCTTTAAGACCACGGCACTTATTTCCTTAGTTATGAGTTACAGTTACTCAGGGCTCACAGTTAAGTACCCCTTCAGCAATTTCTCCCCTGTTCCACCATCCATTCCCGTCTCCAGGAGTGATCATAATCAGAACCTGGCTCGTGTGCATGAGGACAGTTATTCTCTATCTGAACTTGAGATGACTTTGAAATACCATCCTAGCAGTGCAGCTATCCATGGAACTGGAGAAGGCTCTAACTCTCACTGAGTCACAGGTCAACTTTTACTTCTGCCGAGTCCTGCTGCTTTTACTCCTCTGCGGGTGTTGATCTCAAAGCTACTTCCCAATAAATTTCCTACATGCTAATATCCATTTCAGAGTATTTTTACTAGGAAACCTAACCTGTAAGAATTTTTTTGGTCAAAATCAAACAACCACTTTTAAATATCTAAAATTTTTATGATAACTTTGATACTCCTGGTGATCATGATAGATCAACTTGTATAATAAATATCCCCAGGATTTTAGTGGCTTACCCAAATAAGATTTTGTTGCCCATACCATAGTGTATTGCAGTCTGATGGAGAGAAAGGCAGTGTGATGGAGGCCTGGCTCCGGTATTGAGACTCCTTCCAGCTTCTGGATACACTTCTTTCTAAGAGTTCTATCTTTCAGGTGACCAATGGGAAAAAAGTGAGAAAAATGACTGGGAACTTTGATAGCCTAGACGTTCATGCATCAATTTTGCTAATATGCCATTGACCAGAACTCAGTCATATGTCCCCACTAAATCAAGCCCAGTAAGCACTGGTGCTAGTACGTATAAAATACTCGAGATTTTCACATTTTGTGTTAACCATGACCTGTGACACTCTTCTATAATCTTTCAACTTGCAAGGAATAAAAATTCCATTTTTATTAAAGATGTTATGAGTCATGGTCTCGCTACCTCAGCAAATGCTATGTAAGAGTTGGGAGTTTCTTTGAGGTTTTTGTTATCATATTAGGTGTTTTAAAACAATCTTTATAACAAGTTATTTTTAATTAATACTAGCCTTAAAAAAACAAAACCATATCATCACATGTAATAAAATTAATAATTCCTTAATATATCTAATGTTCATCATGTGTACAAATTCCCCTGATTTTCCCTTAAGTCTTTTTCTTTTTCATAGTTTAAAAAATTACAGAGATAGCTATGTTATATGTAGTCCCAGCATTGGCTGTGCCACTAGTCTCTACCTTCCCCAAACTTCTGCAGTGTCTTAGTCTGTTTTCTGCTGCTGTAAGCAAATACTTGATACTGGTTAATTTATAAAGAATAGAAATTTATTTCATACATTTTTTGAGTCTGAGAAGACTAAGAGCACGAGGCCAGCATCAAGGGAGAGCCTTCTTGCTACTTCATTACATGGCCCAGAGTATTGCATGCAAGGATGCGTGTAGGAATATGGAAGTTCAGATTTGTTTTCACCTTTTTTTTTTTTTTGTCTCTTTGAGACAGGGTCTTGCTATGTAGTTTAGGCTGGCCTTGAGCTTACTTTGTAGCCCAGACTGGTCTCAAAGTCACAACAATCCTCCCGCTTCAGCCTCCTGAGTGTTGGGATTACAGGTGTGCACCACCACACCTGGCTTTTGTCTTCGCCTCTTAGAAAGCCACTAATCTCACCATGGGATCCTCACTCTCATGACTTCATCTAGCCCTAGTTAACTTCTACAAGTCCAACCTTCAAATACCATTTACATGTGCCCTGGAAATAAATTTCCAATACATGAACTTTGAAAGGGTACATTAAAACCATAACAGGCAAGATCCATTTATTTCTCCTTTTTTAACTGATCTGACTTTGTCACAATTACACCATATAATTTCAAGATCAGAAACAAAATTCCCATAGGTCCTCTGATATCAGCTAGTGGTTTGTGTGTTCTTTTCTACAGGTAGTCTTCATTTATTTTCTTAATTACTACTCTTTTAGCAATTGCACCGTTTTGCCCCTCAAAGACAACCCCTTACGAATGCCTCAAGACCTAGGGCCACTCTCACTACATTCTCTTCAGGTTTAGTATAATTTACAGGCAAATGTTCCCATGTCCTTAGAAAAAAATCACTCCTTCAAAAAGATTTTCCAAATCTTCAAGTTCAGTAGTAAGGGTGTATGTTTCCTTAGTAATTTGTTTCAAAGAGCATCTTAGATCTTTGTATTACAGTTGGGATAGTACAGAAAACTGAGTGAGTTGATTCAAAATGAAAATCTAAATACTACACTTTAACATCTTTAAATGATACTCTGGTTTCTCTTCAGATCGTTTAAATCTTTTGCCTTTTAAAATCTTTAAATGTACTACAAATACTTCTCATCAAGAACTTAGAAAATGAAATGAAATTGCTTACTCAAGCTACCTTATATCTTGGCACCATCTCACCAAGTATTCACTTAAATAGTGAAATGAAGCTTGATAGATTTCAGAAAATATTCCTAGAAACTGACTTGCTGTGTATCTACTAAGATTCCACATGCCTATGGAAATTTGTACCTCAGTATCAAGCTTCTGCCATACACTCTACCAAAACTGACAAATTCAAGCTGTAACCTGATATCCACCTAGTGACAAAATATACGATATTGACAATGTCCTAAAGACCTCAGGACAACATTAGCATTCATAAATGTCTTAGCACCTGTAGGTTATCTTTTTGGTTGCAGGTAGCAGAAAATCCAATTTAAATTAACTGAAACATTGAAAGGAACTTACAGATTCTGTTGCAGAAAAACTGGAATATATACCTGACTTTAAATATGCTTTCATTAAGCCCAGAAACTCGAGAATTATGAAAAGTACAGTTTCTTCCTCCTAATTTTATGCTTTGCTTTTTCATTGTTGACTTCCTTTTACCAACCTCTCTTTCCATGGTTACAAGATGATTGCCGGGGGCTGGGGATATAGCTCAGTGGAATAAGCGCTTCCCTAGCAAGCACAGGGTCCTGAGTTCGATCCCCAGTACCGCAAAAAAAAAAAAAAAAAAAAAAAAGATGATTGCCAACAACTTTGGAGCTATTTTCTTGCAGGTCTATATTCTAGTGCAAAAGAGAGGTTATTGTCCCAATATCTAAAACCAACCTTAGAATTGAGATTCTTTGTACCTAATTGGCTTGGAGAGGATTACATTTCTATCTATGAAGCACGCACTAGTGATTGGTACTGGGGAATGAAATTCACTGATTGGCTTAACATTATGTAGCCCAGACTGGTTTTGAATTTATGGCACTCCTCCAGCCTGAGCCTCCCAACTGCTGGGATTACATGTGTGCACCACACCATGCCCAGCCATAATTTCTTTTTTTTTACTATTATATTTTTAATACATATTTGTCATACATAATGACCACACTCATCATAGGGAATTTGTACACGTACATAATATATCTAGATTCTTCTTTTCTTTTCCTACTCCCCTCTTCTTCTTTTAATCCTTCTTCTCCATCCCATTTACAAAAGCTTTGTTTCCATTCAGCAATTTCTTTTAATAGGTATTAAATCTGGTTGTAAAATTTCATGTCACTGTCAGCTGGTGTTTATAAATGTAAGATTCCAACAAAATATTGTCATTTGAGGTTGTATCTTTAAACTTTCTCTAAATTTTATTTTATATACATTTTTCCTTCCATCTTGCCTAGTTCTTGTTTTCCAAACTACATTTTGTTATGATGCTAATATAGACCACTTCTTGCTTTGTATAATTGTATGTAACAAAAATTCTGACTTTTGATAATGACAAACTAATGCAAGGAAGGCTAATCTAGGAGTACTTGGAATAAGTGAAAAATCAGAAGACAGCACAAATGACCTAGAAATAAACCTATTCCCAGAAATAAATGCAGGGCCAGGGATATAGCTTAGTGGCAGAAGTGCCTGCCTGACAAGCACAAGGTCCTGAGTTTGATTCCTGGTACCCAAAAAAAAAAAAGGAAGAAAACTTCCCAAATACAGGGAAACAAATAAACATACAGAGAAGTGATGTATAAAGAACCCCAAACAGCCACAACCAAAAGAGAACATCTCTGCACATTATACTCAAGTTACCAGAAGTCCAACACAAAATAAAATCTGTTAGAGAAAGGCAGTGAATCACACCTAAAGGCAAACTCTTTAGAATTACAGCAGACTTCTCAATACAACTATAAAGGCCAGGAGGGCTTAGAGAGAACTGTTTCAAGCCTTAAAAGACAACAACTTTCAACTGATGTATCTTGCAAAACTTCCCTTTAAAATTGGTGGAGAAAAAAGATATTTCCATGAGAAGAAGCACCTCAAGAAATTCATGGCCATCTAACCAAAATTACAAAAACTTCTCAAGTATATCCTAGACAGAAACAATAAAGTCAACAATGCCAAAAGTCAAACAGAGTGAATACATATGGTGGGATGAACAGATATGCAAAAGGAAAACATAAAGAATCAGCAAAAGGAAAATAATGCAACAGCAAGAATAAGTCAGTATGTTTCACTAATGTAATGTCAATGTAAGTGGTCTCAATTCCCCAATCAAAAGACATAGATTGGCAGAATGGAACAAGAAATAAACCCAGTGATACACAGTATACAAGAAACACATTTAACTAAAAGATTGAATAAAATTAAAAGTCAAAAGATAGAAAAATATTCTATTCAGTGGGAACATAGAAAAAAGCAGGAATAGCTACCCTAATTTTAGACAAAGTGGATTTCAATCCAGAACTGATCAGAAGAGACCAAGAAGGTCACTATATATTGGTTAAGGAAATAATTCAACAGGAAGAGATAACAATTATAAACATATATGCACCAAATATTGGTGCATTCAACTTCATAAAACAAACAGTAATGGATTTGAAAAATCATATAAACACTGATACAATTATGATGGGGGGGCCTCAAAAACCCACTGTCATGAATGGAAGGATCAACAAGGCAAAAAATCAACAAAGAAATATCAGAGTTAAACCAAACCTTTAAACAAATACCCCTTATAGACAACTACAGAGTGTTCCAACAAAAACAGAATACACATTATTCTCAGCAGTGCATGAGACTTTCTCCAAGACAGACCACATCCTAACCCATAAAGAATGCTCCAGTAAATGCAAAAGAATCAAAATTATCTAATGCTTATTATCAGATAATAGTACAATGAAACTAGAAATCAATGGCAAAAGAAAACCACGGTAAGTATACAAACACATGAAAATTAAATAATATCTTTTTAAATAATCAATGAATCACAGATAAAAGTAAGGAAGAAATTACGCAGTTTTTACAATCAAACAATAATGCCAATATGACAAGCTAGAACCTATGTGACACAGTGAAAGCAGTGCTAAGATGGAAATTTATAGCAATGAATTGCCACATTAGAAAAACAGATCAAGCTCAAATACATAACATAATGGTTCGCTTTAAGGTGCTAAAAAACAAGAACAATTCAAATTCAAAGCTAGTATGAGGAAAGAAATTATCAAAACATAAATTAATGAAATTGAGACTAAGAAATACAAAGATTTAATGAATCAAAGAGTTAATTTGAAAGAATAAACAAAATAGAAAAAAACCCATAGCCAATCTTACCAAAATAAGGGAAGATGCAAATCTCTGCAATTAGAAATGAAAAAAGATGAAATTACAACAGATTTTGCTGTTGTACCAGAAGATTATTGGTAATGAGAAGTCCGCTGTGATTCCAATGGGCTTTCTTTTATAGGTGATCTGTTTCTTTTCTCTAGTAGCTTTTAATATTCTGTTCTTTTGCTGGATATCTGACATCTTGATTATTATATGTCTGAGTGTGGTTTTACTTTGGTTATGGCTAGTTGGAGTTCTATATGCCTCATTTACCTGTACATCATACTCTTTTTCCATGCTTGGGAAATTTTCTGCTATTATTTCTGCAAATATTCTTTTTATGTCATTTGTGTTGCCTCCTGCTATTTCATTGACTCCTATTACCCGGACATTATTTCTTTTTGCCTCATCTTGCAGCTGTTGGATTGATTTTTCCTGGATCCTTGTTGATTTTAAGAGATCCTTCCTTTCACAATCACTAGCTGCCATGCTGTCTTCGAGATCTGAAATTCTATCTTCAGCTTCATTCAAGCAGTTTTGCAAACTTTCAGTGGAAGTTTTGATTTCCTGGAAATCTCTTTGAGTCTGTTTCATGTGTTCTAATTCATTCCTAAATTGCTTATGTAACGTTTCCATCTGTTGCCTATGTTCATCTATTTCTTTTATCTGTTTCTTCTCTAGATATATGGAGCATTTCTTTCACCATTATTGTCATTTTTGCCTGAGTGATTATTTCTGATCTGATCTCTTCTATGGCCTGATGGAGTTTTCCATTACTTCAGATGTGATCATTTCAGAGATTTCAGGTATTTGGCTTCCAAATTCTCTGATGTCAGTGTCTCCTGGACTTGTTCTGGGTGGAGTTGAGTTCTGAGACTGCATTTTGCTCCTACGTCTTGTCATTTTGTCAGATGAAAAGTGCTAAGCTACAAATTAAACAGGAAGCTCACCAAAGGACTCTAGGGACCCTGGTTATACCTGGATATCAAACTTATCCCAAGATGGTAGCAGGCCATGGACCACCGGGCCCAGGATCCCCGGGCAATTGCTGGCCTGCACAGCTCAGACCACAACTGTGATGGTAGGGGAATGCTGGCCTTTAGTACTAGGGTCTCCAGGCCATGGATGGAAAGTGTGTGGGCCTCAGCCATGGATCCAGTGGTGGTCAGATAGGGGCCATTGCTCTGGCACCCTCAGATAGCTTGTCGGGGGAGGGCAGGCCTCACCTCCCAACCTAGAAAATCACAGAGCCCATGGTTGCTCCTGCACAGCAGGCCTCACCCACCAATGGAGAGTTCCACAGAGATGAGTGGCTCAGGTGCTGCTTCCCTGGGCCAGATTATTGGTAAATACTTTGAGAACATGTACTCTAATTAAATGAAAAATTCAGAAAAAATGAAAAGACTCATAGATACATATGAACTACCAAAATTAAACCAAAAAGATAAAAATCCTAAATTATACAATATCACCAAACAAAATTAAAGAAGTAATAAAAAACAAATTGACAACTAAGAAAAGTGCATGTCCCAATGGATTAACTATAGGAATTTTAGAGAAGATCTAGCTCCAGCTCTCTTCAAACTCTTTAATAAAATCAAAATAATTAAGAATATTCCCAAAATCCATCCTGGAAGTAAGCATTACCCTGGTTCCAAAACCAGAAAAGTACCCAACAACAGAAGAGAACTACAGACTAATCTCTTTAGTGAACAAAGAAACTTAAATCCTCAATAAGATACTGGCAAACAGAATGCAGCAAATCATCAAAAAGATCACACACCATAACCAAGCAGGATTCATTCCAGGGATGCAGGAATGGTTCAATATACACAAAACAATAAATGTAATATACAACATAAACTTAAGCAAGGGCAAAAATCACACGATCAACTCAATCAATACAGAAAAAGCAACTGACAAAATGCAATATAAACGCATATTTTTTTAAAAAAACCTCAAGAAAATAAATGTAGAGATTTTTATTTTAATCTGACCAAACCAATGGCCAACATCATATTAAGTGGAGAGAAGCTGAAAACTTTACTTCTATTTTTTTTTTGAAAACTTTACTTCTAAAGTATCCACCATTACCACTCTAGTTCAAGATCTTGAAATATTAGCCAAAGCAACTAGACAAGAGAAAGAAATAAAAAAGGAATATGGGTAGAGAATTAAGAAGTTAAACTATCACTATTTGCAAATCACATGATCCTTCACATAAAAGGCCCAAAATCCTCTACCAAAAGACTCCTAAAATTAATAACAAAACTTGATAGCATAGCATGATATGAAGTTAACACACCACAAATTTAACACACTAAAATTAGTAGAGTTCATATACACCAAAAATAAACTCATTGAGAGAGAAATTAGGGAAACAATATCTTTCACAATAGCATCAAGAAAAATGAAATACCTAGGAATTAACCTAACCAAGGAAGTGAAAGACCTCTAAAATAAAAACCACAGTACTTGGAAAAATGAGATAAAAAAAGCCATCAGAAAATGGAAAGATATCCCCTATTCCTGAAAAAACAGTATCAATATAGTCAAAATGGGCGTACCTCCAAAACTGTCATACACAGTTAATGTAATCCCAATCAAAATATCAGTAGCAAGCTGGGCCTGGTAGCACACGCTATAATCCCAGCATACAGGAGGCTGAGGCAGGAGGATCATTGTGAGTTCAAGGCTAGCTTGGGCTACATAGTGAGTTCAAAGTTAGCCTGAACTATATAGCAGACCCTGTCTCAAAAACAAAACAACAACAAAAAAAGAAAAAACACAATAGCATTCCTCATATGGAACCAGTAGAGACCTAAGATAGCAAAAGGAATTCTGGGCTACCAGAGAAAGGCTGAGAGCATCACATTTCTAGCCTTCAAGTTATACTACAAAACTACAATGATAAAAACATGGCATTTCACCTAAAACAGACTTACGGATTAGTGGAACAAAATAGAACGTGCAGAAACAACTCCAGACACAAGCAGTTACTTTATCTTTGATGAAGGGACCAAATACTGTTGCTGGGAAAACTCTTTATCTACATGCTGAAGATTGAAGATAGATGTATTTCTCTCTCACTGTACACTAAACTAAAATCAAAATAGATCTAAATCTTAAAGCAGGAAGATTTAATCTTCTAGAACACAAAATAGGTAAACTCTTGAAGACATAGCCATAGACAAAGATTTTATGAACAGAACACCAGTTACACAAGAAGTAATACTAAGAATCAACAAATGGGATCACATCAAATTAAAACTCTTCTGTATAGCAAAAGAAACCATCAACAGAGAGAAAAGACAGCCTACAGAATGGGAAAAATTTTTTTCCAGTTACTCCCTACACAAAGGACTAATAACTATAATATGTAAAGAATTCAAAAAATATTAGTCCCTTCAAATTTGAAGACCCAATTAAAACATGGGCATCTGAAATAGATAGATACTTCTCAGATAAAGAAGTATAAATGGCCAATGAACACATTAAAAAATGTCAACATCAAAAAAAAGTTCAACATCACTGGCCATTTGAGAAATACAAATTGAAACAACATTGAGATTCTATGTCATTCCAGAAAAAAAATGGCTATCTTCAAGAAATTAATCAATAACTAACCCTGGAGAAGCTGCAGGAAAAAGAAACCCTTCTTCGTTGTTGGTGGGATTATAAACTGGTACAATCTACATGTAAGTCATTATGAAGTTTCCTCAAAACCTAAAAACAGAAATTCCATTTGCCCCAGCTATTCTCTTCCTAAGTATCTTCCCAAAAGAGTTAAAGACATCATATTACAGTGATGCATGAATGCCTGTCTTTATAGCAGCATAATTCATAATTGCTAAATCATGGAAACAGCCTACATGTCCATCAACAGATGAACGGATAAAGAAAATGTGGTATTTATACATAGAAGAGTAGTACATAGTCAAAAAGAAGGATAAATTCAAGTCATTTATAGGAAATTATGTGCACCTTGAAACCATAATTTTAAATAAAGTAAGTCCGACATGCAAGCTTAAATATCACATGGTTTCTCATATATAATAAACCCAATACTGTATATAATTAACATGCAAAATAAAAGACAGACAATAAGAAAAAGGAGAGAAAAAGTTACTGTAATCCAACATGGCCAATGTATCTAAAAATGTTCTTTGATTTAGTATGCTTTTTACGTTCTTGGCTTATTAGTCTGGATGGTAATCTGTGTTTATGATAATGTTATGGTCTGTGTCTGCATGTCCCCCTACAGCCTCGTGCAGTCATGGTGCAGGCTTCTGGAGTTTATGATTGATTCATGGTCCAATGTTGGAATTATGGGTGTGAGTGCTATAGCTGCCCTGGGCAGATAGTTTGCATGCAGTGTAAGGGAGGGAAAGAAGCTGCTTGCTCCCACTCCTGCCCTTGTGCTCTTGTTCGTTTTTCTGTTTTCCACCACCATGAGCTGTTACCCTCTGCCATGTGCCACTATGCTTTGGAGTATGGACTGAACCCTCCCCAAATTGTGAGCTAAATAAACCTTTCCTTCATTAATATTGGGCAACAGGCATTTTGTCTCAGTAACTGAGACAGATAATTAACTTGATCAAGACATAAAATATGTAAATAAAATATGTAAATCTGATGCTAGCAAAAAAGAGAAAAATAACAGTGGTTGGGGAGAGAGACAAAAAGAATTGGGATGTGTTATGTACATGTGCCAACTCCCAATGTTGAATGTAATCACTATGTACTGCAAACATGAACAAATTAAAAAATTTTAAAAGAATGATACCAGAAAAAAATCTACTTGACAAAATATTGTACTTATATACTAATTATACGTAAATAATTATGACAACTATTTTTCAAGGACCTACATCATGCCAAGTGCTTATAGCTCTTGCCTCATTTTATTTAATCATTAGAAAAACTCTAATACAAGTATTAGCCCCAGTTTACAGGTGAGAAAATTAAGACTCAGAAAAGTTAGTAACTTGCCCAAGGTCACACACATAAGAAGCAGCAACCTGGTATTGAGAATGTGATCAGTTACACTTCTAAACCCATGTTCCTTCTGTGAAATCACGCTGCTGTTCCATGACTTCATGTCATACTCGTTCCCCAAGAAGCTCCCCACTGACGTCACCATCAACTGCAAACATCTCTGTGGCTTTTAAGACCTGCCATATTATATCCTATTTGGAGATTTTTTCCAGTTAATTTCAGTGCATACATTTGTCATCGTTCAGATCCCGTGAATCACCCTCTTGTAAACTGGCGCATATTCATTATCCTACCCTTGGAAAGCAAAAAGCTCACGTTATAAGAATACATACACTAACTTTAAGGTCAAGTAAAATAAAAGTAACTAAAGTAGAAAATGGAAGTCTGCCATAGTGCTAGGGATGGAATACAAGTCATGAATGTCCGACTGCATTTATTTCTTTAGTTGAAACTAAAGGAAATAGTGATTCTTACTTTTTAACAGAGTGGTCCTACCTGGCATCAGAATGGCCACATCAAAGTGACTATGTACAATTATTCTGCTTCTAATTTTTCGTGCCTTGTTTTTCTTTTCTGTTACTGTTTATTTAGATTGCAAGTCATATTTTCATGGCCCAGCTGAAGCCAAAGGAGTAGGAACTTCTTTATAAAAATGAACTATTTCACTACTTGTAAATAAAATATAAAAACATAAAAAGCATTGAAAGAATTTAGTACCAGGAAATGATTCCTGGCTGCTCTAGTTCTCACTGATTTTCTTTTACTCTCTACTTAAAGCCTGTACCAGACAATTAGTATTTAACCATATACTGTTTGCATTATTTGTTCCACACGTTACAGTAGGTGAGGATGTGAGTGGAATGGGAGTGTGGGGATCTGGGATATGACATGGATTTACAGAGTAGATGAGTACAAGGGTAGGAAGGAAACAGCTAGGACTAGGACACTACAGAAAGTGTAGAGTGAATTCAGAGTTGGGGTCTGGGGAAAATCCTGAGGTAGAGTTTGTACATGATCTTAGAGTCAAAACACGGCAATGTGTCAAGGATAAGAATTTGGCTAGAGATTGTTTTGTGCTGTATAGCCTGTTTTGTGTTGCTATACAAACCTGAGGCTGTGTGATTCACAAAAAAAGAAAGAGATTTATTTGGTGTGTTATACACCTTCCTGATGCCAGTATAAGATAGCCAAGGCTCACAATTTAAAAGAAACACGGTTTAATTGGCTTACGGTTTCCTACGGGTTCAGTCCAAAGTTGGCTAGCTCCAAGCCAGAAACACACAGTGGGAGGATCCTGTTGAAGCAGTGGGAGGTCCTAGTGGAACAAAGCTGCCGGGAAACAGAGAGAAGTGGGAAACTGGGGACAAGAACATACCCTTCCGGTCATGCCCCTAGTGACCACTTTTAACCTGCTCTGCCTCCTAACAAGGAATTTAGCTACTGAATTTATCAATGGATGAATCCTTGGATGAGTAAAGCACCCCTGTGATCCGATTTACTAAAAATTGGTAATGTTCTTATCTTTTGGCTCTGAAAATCTACTTCTAGGAAATTATCCTAAAGAATCAGTCACAAAACTGTAAAATGTATACATTAAACATTGTTGTAAGAGCAAAAAATAAAAATGCAAGCAACCCAAGATACATTCTCTAAACTGTTTGCTTATACATTACCCTGTTCCCCATGCATAAAGCAGAATAATAGTCATGTGTATGCTAAAATAGACATAAAAATTTGAACACTGGCATGACAAAGCCCAATGTGTGTTTGTGTGTGTATGCATGTGTGTGTGTATAGATATTTAGGCTGGTATTGAACTCACTATGTAGGTCAGGCTGGCCTTGAACTCCTGGCAATTCTCCTGCCTCAGCCTCCTGAGTACTGGGATTACATGCATGTGCCACCACACTCAGCTTCCAAAATATATTTTAAAGAGAAGTTTTTGTGGTAGTATATATAACATAATTTCTTTAAAATATAAATCACATAGGTAAACCTATATATATTAATGGAACTTAACAATTTTTTCACAATAGCATTACCTGACAATTTGTAGCTAAATCACCTGGAGTGCATATTAAACATACATATTCCTAGACTTCAAACTAGATCTACTGAATCACAGTATCTAGTAACAGGATCCATGAGTCTCTATAACAATCAACCCACATGAATCTTGGGCCAATAAAGCTTGAGAATTATTGGATTAATATGATACTTAACAGTGGCTACTTCCAGGAAGTGGAACTTGGGCACAAAGGGTTTTTCATTTCTTATTAATTGATACTCCTCTGTCTTTTGATTTTTATAAACATTTACTACATATGTAATAATCTATATGCACTAGAAATTTTTGAAGTTTTAAGTTTGAAAATGTTAAATATTGATTGCCCGGGTCAAGAAAACAAGGACTATATTATCAGTCTGGCTCATTGAGGAGGGGAAAAAACCGTCGAATCAAAGGATATAAGTTTGTCAATATATAACAAGTTATCAAACTTTTTTCATTTAAAAAAATTCTTGAACATTTTATGTTTCAGTTATTGTTCCATGTGCCAAAGGTATAGAAAAGAAGTTTGGCCAAGGTTCCTACCCTTACTAGGAGCTGGGAAGGAGACAGGCAACCAAAGCATAAATAACTGAGCAAGGTAAGGGCAGGTGGTGGTGGCAACAGGAAGTGAGGATGAGGAGGTGGGTGAGAGAAAGTGTTTTCCATGAAGTAGTTTTTCACTGAGAGCTGCATGATGAATAAGGACATCAGTCCTAACTGGGGAAGGACTGTGTATTTTTAGGGGCAGAAAGGTTCTGTGACACTGGATCAGAGGGCACAAAAGCAGTCCCAGGTGAAGCTGGAAGAAGCCTGAGCTAAATCATGTATAGTTCTGTAAAACATTTAGATTTTATCCTAGAAAGACAGTGATTGGTTTTATGAAGGAAATGATATTAGCTCTTTTGCATTTCTAAGAGATCGTTTTCATAGCTTTAACATTAGACTTAGTGGAATATGTTCACAAGAAAAAAATCTTCACAAAGATATTCATAGTGAGGAATTTATTTCAGTATAAAATTGAAGACAACCCAACAGTGCAGTGAATGTCTAAGCAAAAAACTTTAAGAAATATAAAGAATATTTGATGGGTAGGAAAAAATAATATGTGGGTTATAAAATACATGGAAATTATGAGAAGCATTACTTATATATGTATCAAACCATTCTGTTGCACATTATATATATATATATATATATATATATATATATAGTATACATTTTAAAAAAGGAAAAAGAAAATTCTACAAACTGAATATCCTGGATTCTTCCATGGAAGAAAAGAATGTAAGCAAAAAGCAAAAACTATGTAGAGGGAGAAAAACATCTATGAATTGAAATAGATTTTAATAAAATGAGACAGAGTAGACTTCAATGCCATATAAGGGTAGCTTAATTATAAAGGCTATAGTGCATGCTATTCATATTAGATTGTTTGATCAGGTTGGATTTAGTGTTTGTTTGTTGAAGGGGAACAAGAGAAAGTTTAGAGATCCTAGTGAGTTTTGTAAGTAAATTAGGGCAATTAGAAGGGAAAGAGAGCCGATTAGTGTGTAAAATTGAAAATAAAGGCCTGCTTTTATTCGTTTCCTTTGGTTTCCTCATCAGGAAATAATTAGGGTGGGGATTAGGGTTGCTTCAAATAGGACGTAGAATGTCATCATTTTGGTAGCAGAGAAAGTTATGATCAGGAAAATTTGTAGCAGGATGAGTAGAGAGATGTATGTTTTTTTTTCGGTTTTCTGTTTCTTTGTTCAGGTGATGTTGGCTGGCAATGATTATTAGAGGTAGAAGTCAGGTTGTTAGAATGAGTAGAGGGGAAGTTATGGGCTCAGAAGAGAATCTGAGTAATTTTGTCCTGTGATGTCAATTTTTTTCTCCTACCTCTCAGGGGGTGAGCCGCTGTCCTCCACCACACCCTCTCACTGTGCCATTTCCACCTCAGAGCCAGCTGATTATGGACTAAATAAGACAGTTATTATAGATCAGGTTTGATAAATTCTGTAAAGAAAGGAGTCTTTAGCTGTGCCTTGGCAGGTATAAAGATTTTAAAGCAAAAGATGAGTATTATTATTCTAGTTGCTGGGGGTGATGCAAACACTAAGATACATGAGTGGACAAGGTATCACTGGGAAGAATGTAAGTAGGCCATTCTGGAAAGATTTCTGCACAAATAAAGATGGTAGAGTTTCTATTGCATATGGCATTTACAGGTTAATTGTTGATTTTTAAAACTACAATTAGTACAGGGCTTGAATCCAGATTTAGGGGTTAGGAAGTGAATGGGTGGTGGGAAATCACACTGTAGATCATTTGCTGTGGTTTGAATGATCCCCCAAAACTTATGTTGAACTTGAATTGCCACTGTAACAGGATTAAGAGGTGGGAGCTTAAAGACATCATCCATGCCATTTTGTGAGAATGAGTTCAGCTTAAGTTCCTCTATCTCTGGCACATGCTCATTTCCCCTTATGCCATATTATGGTGCAGCACTAAGGTTTGTGCCAGATGCTAGCTAGCATCAAGTTCTTAGATTTCTCAGCTTCTAGAATAATAACAAAAATATTGTTTTCTTTATAAATTAATTTCGGGTATTATAGCAACACAGATGGACTAAGATAGCACACATTTTTTAATTCACCAGGGGAGTAAAAGTAAAACCTAGAATGGAATTTAAATAAAAATAGGAGGATCAGAGAAGGGAATCTGCATATGTTTGCAGGTAGTGAGGAGGAATCCAGTGGAGAAGAGAGGATATTTTACAAAGGGGGTAAAATTAGGATTTGTGGCCAGGGGATGTAATGCAGTGGCAGAATAGTACATAGCAAGTCTGAGGTCTTGGGTTCAACCTCAAGCACCAGCAAACACCAACAATAAAATATATACATATATTCATATGTATTATATATTATACTAATATACATATTTATAAGTTTATATCTGTCAAGTGTTTTTTAAGGACTAAAATACATTACACTGAGATTATACCAGTTTAATTAGAATTAAAATGAGTAAATTTAATGAGAAATGGAATCAGTAATTCTCCAGAAAATGTTCCAGGCAGAAAATGAACAATAAAAGCCAATGAAGTTCCTGCCAACCTTACCTACTGATTTTCTCCACTTAATTCCAGATGCACAAACTTAGTAAGTCAGAATAGATGCAAACACTGAATGGAAAAGCTTCAATTTAAAAGATATGGCCAATTATGTATAACCTGGGCTACAAGCAGAACTAAGTAGCATGTTTGCTCTTCCAAAAAGAAGCAGAAAAGTGGCCAGGCACCATGGCACATACCTGTAATCCCAGTACCTGGCAGGTTGAAGCAAGAGGATTGAGAGTTTGAGGCCAAGCTGTGCTACATAGCAAAGGACATCTGGGCTAGATAGCAATATCCTACCCCAAAAAAGAAAAACAAAGCATCATTTTTGGCCTTAAAACGCACTACTGTACTGATCTTGGAAGAAATCCTAAAGTTTATGTACTAAAAACCCTAAAGCAAATCTAGGCATAATAAGAAAATTGGTTTGGTTGTAGTACAACAACTGAATGTTTGGATGGTTTAACAACTCAGAACTGATAGGTCAACAGCAGCCACTCTTCATAGGCCATGACCTGATGGAAATGATTCTTCAGCAAAATATTTCTTTCAGTTAAGGATAGGATGGACAGAATAAGTAGACAAAGAACACAGTTGTTGCTATCCTCATAATGTGAGGAGTTGATAGACACAGTCAGACTGAAAGATGTGTTTAATTTAAATCATTACACATACAATTCTAATCAATTATTTGAAATTATAGTATAGTACAGGGTTTTCTGATAGGATGGTATTAAGCTGTCTTTTAAATTGTATTATTCTTATAAATAGCAAAGCATTATCATCACATTTTATTTGCTCTCACAAAATTTGCTGTGATTGGAGAATGAAAATTACTATTCCATGTTGATTAAAGAGGTAATTGAGATTCCAAGCAGTTTAAGAAGTTACCTCATTCAACAAATGTCTGAATGCCTACTATATAATAAGTACTAGGACAATAGTACTTGGAAGGGTAGCATATGTTAGTAGTTAGCTATTAGTTCAGGAGCCTAGGATCAGTAGTTCTAGTTTAGTTTTACTTCTTGCTAAAGCCCTAAGTTGGAATTAGAACACTTGACCAAACATATTGAGGGAAGCACAGCTACATTAGATGTTTTATGGCTGTTCATCAGAAGACACTTGCATACAATGCCTATAATACAAGTCTTGGTTAAATATATATGCTGGGGTGTACCAAAAACATACACCTTTTGGGTATGACTTATACAAGAAAGTTTTTTTTGTGTTTTGGTTGGTATGTGTCTCATTTTTATAGAGCAGGATGTACATACTCTAAAAATACCTTTATATGTATTAAAGGTTAAGACTTCCTAATTATATGACCCACAGGGTGCAAGGTATGTGTCAGCAACCATCATAAAACATAATGTTTTATGAAGTAATTTTAAATTTAATAGCTATATAAGCTTGATTTGCTTTCTTTAAAGACTATACGAGGAAGTAAGTAGATGCTCTACATCACAGTCACAGAGATACAACCCTTAGTGCAGTCAAAATAAAAAACAAGAGACCCGGCACATGAAGTAATCCAAGCTACTCTACTAGGGAGACCAGTAGGATCCCGAAGTTAGAGATCCCGCCGTCAAATAAAGGGCTCAGAACGCAGCTTCAGTGGCAGAGTGGTTGCCTAGCACAGGTTCAATTCCTAGTACCATCAATAGAGGAAGGAAAAAAAACGTGTAAGCGGAGAAAACCCGGAACCCTCAATTAGCCCAATCTCATTTTGAAACAGAGGTCTTGCGTGCAGTGGAACGCATAACATGTTATTTTCTACATTGTTAGTCAAGTATTTTTTTCGTGGAAATTATGTCAATTCAGTGTGAATTTAAGATTATTTATTCTTTCGACAAGTAGACCTTCATTATGTTAAATTATAGGTGGAGCTGGAATCTTAACATTTTTCTAAGGATCTACTTAGCTAGTTAGAGTGCTTATTAATTGGGCTGAAAACTCTAGGCACACAACGTATTTGCACATATGCACTCACATACCCATACACCTAGTTTCCAATGGTTGAATTTTAACACTATATTTTTAGTCATGATACTGACAATGAATAGGGAAAGTAGGACATCAAATGTGTTTTTTCCGTATCACATCTCAATGCTACAAGGTAGAGTTAAGCGACTGGAGGTTTTCATCTGTCAACACTTTTTCCATGGACCTGTCCTCGCGTCCTTCTTGGAGGCCTGCTCGCCACATTGCTAATGTAGTTAGACTAGTCGAGTGACCTCAGAAAAGGCACATTCCTTAGTCTTCTGTCTCTGCTCTCTGTCCCTGAGTCATACTGGAGTTGCAGGCCAGGGCAAATAAGCCTCGAACCGTACAAAAACCCCCGCCACGTTGCATGGATCAGAAACCCAACAGCTAAGGCTGCTTGGGTTTTCCTCTGACGGCCAGGAGCCACGAGGTGGAACCACAGGGGAGAGTGTCTTCACTGTGACCCCTCGAAGGTGTTTCTTTCCCTGCCTCCATTACTGGGCAGCAAGCGAGAACGAGGTGTGCCTTGGGAGGTGACCGGGGCCAGCCACCTCTAAGTGGCAAGAGAAGTGACACCCACAGACAAATACTGAACGGCAGTGTCCGTGTCGGGTGCCTCGATACACTCCCCCAGCCCTGCTCTCCACTCGGAAAGCCCAGAAACCAGCGACCCTAGATCCACTGCGGCAACAGCGCGGCCCCCAAGAAGCCAGAGCACCAGAAAGCACAGCGCGCCGCTTCCCGCGCGTTCCGGGCCGCGCGCTGAAATCAAACGCGACGCCGGCTCGCGGGGGGCCGGGCCGCGCGCACTCCGCTCCAGACCGGCGCAGCCTCCGCCGCCACCAGCCCGCCGTGGAGCTGGGCGGGGTCGCCTCGAGGCGGCGGGCGGCCGCAGCGGAGGAGGAAGAGACGCCGGCGGCGCGGTCTGCGCAGGCGCGCGGCGCCCCGCCTCCCCAGCGTCGGCTCCCGGGCGGGCGGCGCGGGCCCTCCCACTGTCCCCCGCGCCGCCTTACGGCCGCGGCCCTCGCTTCACCCCGACGCCCCGGCGTGCGCCTCCTCCCGCCGGCCTGAAGGCCCGGGGTTTCCTCCCGCTTCGGTGCCGCGGCCCCGCTCGCGTCCACGCTGTCGCCCGGGCCGGCGCGGCCGCGGGCAGTCGCTCCCCTTCCCGCAGCCACCCCGCCCCCTCCCCGCCTTTTCCGCCCTCCGGTCCCTCTCCCTCGGCCCGCCGCCGCCGCTCCAGATGAGGTGATGGCAACGGCCAACTTCGGCAAGATCCAGATCGGGATTTACGTGGAGATCAAGCGGAGCGATGGTGAGCCGCGCCGCCGGCCGGGGCGGCCGGAGTCGGCGCCGGGCGGTGCGCGGAGGAGACGCGGGCGCCGGCCGCCTCATTGATCGCTCCGCGGGGCTGTGGGCAGGAAGGCGGTGGCCGCGGCGCTTTTGTGTGGCGTGTGTGCGAGCCGGGCCGGCGTGGGGTCCGCCCGGCGCCGCTGCAGTGCGGGGGGCCGGGCGGCGGCGTGCCGGGCGGGAAGGGGCCTGGGCGGGGGCCTCGCTGCGCCCGCGGCTCCGACCTCCCCGGGGAGCGCTGCGCCGCGCGGGTCCGTTGGGGATGACCCTGCTAGCGCGACCCGCGCGGCATTTTACCGGCCGCGGCCTCGCGGACGGCGTGGGGGTGGGGACCGCGGAGGACCGACTGCCGCTCGGAGGCCGGGGGGCTTGCCATCCCGCGGCGCTTCTTGCTGTCTGGTTGTCAGGCCTTCTCATTCCGAGCAGGCTGCTTTTCCTTTCTGCACGTTCCTTCCTTAAGAGAAGGATGTGGAGAATGCCGCGCTCTGCCATGAAAAGGGGTGGGGAGCAGTGGGAAGAAACGGGCTGTACGCTTCTGAGGGATGGTACTGCGAGGGGAAGCGCGGGTGAACGCGGTCTGCGCGAGGCGCTAAGAGAGGGAGGGGGTGGGCGACCGGATGTTGATATTTTCACACCCTCGGGAGAGGTAACTGAGAAAGTGTAAGGCGGGTGAAGACACGTTTTTTTTTTTTTTTTTTTTAAGAGCCTTAGGCGTCTGTGTGTTTCTTTAGTTCCTTTGGGGAAAATGCTTTGGATCCTTAGCTTTCTTGGGGTGTGGAATGAGATACCTCGGCTGGACCTGAAAAATTATGTTGTAAAGGATAGAATGGGCTAATGGAAATGAACAAAATTTTTTCGACCCGAAATTGAAAGACCGAGAGATGTGTAATGTCCAGAGTTACGAGGTGTTCTTCACTCCACCTCTCTTACGCCCATTCCTTTTATATTTTGCTCCTCATCCTTAACCGAGTCATTATGTGACTCGGCTGTCGGATCCATCCCCTTTTGGATTCTGCCAGGTTTGAGTTAAGTTCTGTGTAGGTGATCTATATGGTATGTTGAAAGATTTCATGTAGCTAGTGACTTTTTTCCTTCATTGTATTTGAGATGATTTGCCGTAGCAACAGGAAGCATTATTCTGTGCATGAAAAGAACTTAAGAAGTTATCGGTCACACTAGTGGGAAAGAGATGTCTTCTTTCTCTTCAGATTTCTTTCTTGGGGGAGTGCTATTAGTGTCATTTTAAGATGAAGATGGCTTCACTGAATATCAGAAAGAGTAGGATTTACACACTAGTTTTGAAACTTGGGGTGCAATAAAATATAAGTTCTTTATATTCCTAGAAGCCTTTAACTGTGATTCTAGGTGTTAACTGTGAAATCTTTTTAAAAAGTATTTGACACTCAAGAAGCTTCCGTATTTCAGTTTTCTCTGAGCTAACATCTTTTATTTGAACGTATTTGAAGCAACTTTGGTTCCTCGGGGGTTGTAGAATATAGACTTACAGTACTCTTTCAGCCTTTACTTTCAGTTCATGTGAGACATTCACAGACATTCAAGAACTTTGTTTTCTTACATTAGTGCCAGTAACCTAAGCAGTTTTTCGTAAGAAATAATGAGAATGATTAGAGTGTTTGTTTTCCTAACTTAGAGGTGTCCCCTTCTAAGTGCCTCGGACGGATGATGGAGGAGCTCAGAACGTTTAAAGGGAGTGACGATTGCTACTGGCTGGTAGGGTTGCCCAGTGGAAGTTGATGTCTGGGAGGCTCCCCTCAAACTTCCTCTTTTTCACTTTAAAAAAGCTGTTTTGCTTCTTCCCTTCACTTGTATAACCAGTCTATCTTAGATAAAACACCCATGTTTACTGTCACAAAGATAAATTTAGTAGTTGAATGAACACTACTGTAATATCCAAGACAGTGGAAATCACAGGAGTGAAGAACAGCTATGTCAGGCTGCTATTAACTGGTGACTTGAGTTTTTCTGTATCCATCCTAATGGTGATTCTTGTCCTTGTTTCACACAATGCTTTTCCCATTGGTGATGCTCAAATATTAAAACCTATTTCAAAGACAAAAGGATGAACTAAAATGAGGATATACCTTTTACCCTATTAAAAAAAACTATCCCTAGTAAAGTTCTCTAATTATTAAAACCTAGTTGGCTTCTGAATTCCAAAGTAACCCTGTGTCATCCATGAGACAGCATATTTTCTTAAGTACTAGTATTTGAGTACATAATTCTTCACACTGCCCTTGCAAGAAGGTGTGAAACAGAGAATACAATGGAGTGATGTCAAGCTGTCCATACCCACTTCCGTCAGAGATTAAAGTGTTTGGCTCCCAAATTTTCACAGTTTGGCGGTGTATCATCCTGCTCTTCTGGGTGTGCCCTGCAGGAGAACTGAAGGAATTTTTCTTTATTGGATTTTTGATTTTCAAGCATAAATTTAATTTACCATTCTCCTGAATTCTTACCAGGAATTGAAACCTATGTGTGCTCACTCTGTACTGCCACCTCCTTACTGTGCTTCTCTCATTCGTAGTTCAGGAGTGCCAGGGTTGATTGAAATGGACTGATCTGCTAAAGCCAGTCTGCTTTATTTGGTATACTGAGGTTAGGAGGGCAGGAGTTTGGCTTGGATTTCCGAGATTGTTTCCAGTCACAGGTTGTATAAAATTGGACTAGTTTCTGGAAATGGACACTCTTAAATCCATTTTCTTATATCGATCTTGCTGTTACCTTTCTGATTCAGGTGCGGTGTGGACGTACAGTCATACACTACATATGCCACAGTCATACAGCTAGAAAGTCTTTATTGGAAGATTTTTAAAAGTTGTACTGTTGAAAACATTTCTTACCCATTCTGTCTTTTAGCGACTACAGAAGAAATGAAGTGTTTAGTATTTGGCAACTGCAGCTAAAGTAGCATTGTTCTTTTGGATCTTTGTCACAGTATTCATATATGTGATCTGAAGGGAATCTTGTATTTCATCCAGAAAGATCCTTAGAGATTATCTTATTTTTATAAATGTAGAAACTGAGTTCCCACTTGCCATAAATGACTTTAGCCTAGAGTTATACAACTTGTCAGTGGCAGCCAGGGACCTGTCTTGCATAGCACAGGAATTACACTACCAAGAACTCTGACAGCAAACAAGGAATTCTGTTATTTTGGAAGCATATACAGCTTTCTACACTCTCTTAGAGGTAGGGAGTTTCTTCTCACTCATGGAAGAGGTATCAGAGAATAGTACTGTACAGCCAGATTGTAATAACCCCTGATACAGTATAATTCGTAGGATTTCACAAAACCCCAAATTCTGGGGTGAAAATATCTATTTCTTAATTAATATTGGTGAGGAAAGTACTTTAATTAAAGCATATGAAATCCAGAGGAAATTGAAATTTTCAAAGGATCCATCAGGAATGTTGGTGTTTAGAGAAGGCAGCTTTTAGCAAACATTTTCAGTTGGCCTGATTCTTTGCACACATTGCCACATATATTATTCTGCTAGTTCAGCTTTACATGTCATTATATAAGCTGCTGAAGAATAGACTCAATTTAGGTAATAAAAATGAACTACACACCAATACAATTGTCTTTAATTACAGTTGTGTAACTAATATAGGGTGACAGAATGGAGGAATTTGTGGGTATATAATTTCCTTTTGCATGGTGTCTAGGACCATAATACTTCTGTACTGTATATGTTTCACATAATTCTCCATATGCTTCCAAGCGTCCTGCCTAATTGCATCCTCATAGGAGCCTTGAGAAGTAGACAGGACAGGAAAATAGCAGATTTGTCATTTCATAGGTGAGAATTGGGATTTGGATTATTTGCTATGATCACATGGCTCTTCAAGGGCATAGCTTGGGCCAAAGCCTAAATCCATTCCCTCAGAGCTCTTAAGAGTGCCAGCATAAGTTTGCTGATGGTGGTGTGAAGTTACATGTGTTGGGTATATTATTTTGCTTTTTGAGACATGGAAGTAAGAGGCTCAGAAAACTAACAGTTTGCCAAATTGGTAAAATCAAGTTAAGTTCTGACATTTTGTTAACTCTAAAGGTGAAAAACGGCAATATAAGGCTTTAAAGCCCTTTTCAGTTGTCACTCACTTCTTCCAGAAATACCACAGAAAGCCAAGCCGTTTTTCTTATGAGAGGTAGCATGTCAACTTGTGTCATAATTAAAAAAAAAAAATAGAAAAATATAGCAAAGAGCCAGTTAAGGCTTTGTCTACTTAAATGGAGAAGTGGGTGTTAGTGTGGAAAATCTAAAACAAGAAGGGGAATCCAGACCTATTTTTTCAGTAATAAGTATATTTGGCAGTAACAACGACATTAATCTTTTACAAGGCTTAATTCTTGGATCCAGTCATCCATTTTGTTTTGCTTTATAGAACCGTTGTTCTGTAACCTAAAATAATTTCTTTGTTTTTGTTTTGTTTTGTTGAGCCAGGGTCTCATTATGTGGCTAGGCTGGCCTTGAACTCACTATGTACCCCCAGGCTAGCCTTGAATTTGAAGCAATCCTCCTGTCTCAGCATCCCAAATGCTGGTATTATAAGTGTGCAACACTATGCCTGGCTGAAATCATTCTTAAGTTAAAAAATAGCTATAATATTTAAGCTCTGGATAAAACTAATTTCTGGTGCACTTGTGGAACAAATCTGAAAATTTGAAATCTGAAATGTTCCAGAATCTGAAATTTTTTGAGTGCCTAACAGGGTGCCATTAATGGCAAGTTCCATACCTGGCCTTGTGTGGCATGTTGCAGAGTGCAGACCCTCTAAAATATGTAAAATCTCTTTCAGACTATATGTATGACATATATGAAACAAACTTAGTTTTATATTTAGGCTTGGTTTCTGTCCCCCACATATCTCATCAGAACACATTCCAACAAAATCTGAAACATATATTGAAACCATCATTTCAGATAAAGAATACTTGCATAGTGCATAGGTCAGAGTAGACATTAGAACTTCATCATGTTAACATTTAACCCATTTATGCCAAAGGTTGAAATTTTTTGAATTTTTGCACGAAATTTATATATGTTACCTAGTATTACAGGATCAAGAATTTGAAGAGAATACATTTCATTATGTACCATTGTCATGTGTGTTCTAAAATGGATCACTAGGCACTGAAGGGTTAAATACTTGATTACATATAGTTGCTGTGGTTGTTGTGCTCTTAGGTAATATAGAGAGGTAGATAAATTCATGTTTGTGGGCCTTGGGATCTGATTTTATGAAAACATAGTATAAAATGAAATGGGATATCATTTCATCCCATCGTTGGTTGGTCCTGTTAACTCTTTGTTGCCATCTCCCAAGAGTAAAATGAGTATGTCTCTCTTACATGATACACTTCCCAACGCGGCCTTGCATAGGCCTTTCTCATTTTGGATACTACCTATTTTTCTTATCACCCATCACAGTAAGACTTACAGATTAGATGGCTATTTACCACAGTGAGAGGTATTTTGTAATATAGACCTTAAATGATTATGGCATAAAAAAATAATGTGATTTCATATTTTCTCATTTCTTATGGTAGATTTTATTAAAACCACATTTACTAATCACCTGCTGTGTATAAGGAATTCTCATGGGAGTTGGAGATACATACATACATACTCTCATACAAACACACACAAGCCAAAAATAGTTCCTGTTCTCTCAAAGAAATAAATGATTCATATGTAATATGATCCTGTTCTGTGTGTACATAATTACCACTTCCCTTTTTAAATTTAAGTTGTTCAGACTTCAAATTGTAAGTGTTCTGTATAGAAAATATCTATCCTACATGCTGTCTCAAAAAAATACCTTTTATCCCCAGAGTGTGGTTTCCTGTAGAACCCATGTTCAGCCTCAGAATTATTCCCTTTACATTTCTAGCAGATGAGCCCCTGACAGTAGGTTTCTCTCAAGGTACCTAGGTTGGGATGCTTCTAAATACAAAGACCTAGAAAGTGGAACATGAAAACAATGGTTGGATGTACTCTACCAGTTACTGATGTTCATGGATAATTGGCGAATAACCTCCCTATTCATATGGCCAAGGGACTAAAAGAATCAGATACTTTGCTTGCTGTATTTTATTTACTTTTTTAAAAATCTGGATGTGGTGGCACAGGCCTGTAATCCTAGCACTGAAGAAGCTGAAGCAGGAGGATCTCTGGGAGTTGAGCCAACCTAAACTGCATAGTGAGTCTCAAGCCTCCCCTCCCCCCCAAAAAATCAAAAACATTTAATCCATGTTTTGTTGGTTTAGGCATATATTTTAACAAAATTTCACCGATATAAAATTTTTCTAAAGGAAAGACATCATCAGGGGTGGTCATAAGTACAATAAAATTTGCTGAATATGACTTGTGTTTGCTGATGTTAAACCCAGGGCCTTGTATAATGATAGGCATGTACTGTACCCCTGAGCTATAGCCCCAGCTCTTACTCATGATACTGGCCAGCAGCTATCTACTCATCTTCACCCAGATAGCCTGCATTCTCCACATTCTACTTACCTTTCTTAAAAAGTCACTTCAGTTACTACTTTTGTTACTAGAAGAGCTTAACATTGTGCCCTTTATAAGCCAGTTGCTTTGCTAATTATATCATGTGTAGTATTTTGTTTGATATTCATAACAGTCCTATAGTAGGCAGAGTCTTCCCAATATTTCAGAAGAGGACTGTAATTTCACACACAGTGATTCTAGTGTACAGGTAGGATTGTGATCCATTAATTTAGAAAAAGTACCATCTTTTAACAAAAAGACCTGACAATACTTCCTGGAGAATAGAGTTTAAATAGTGGGAAGATTTGTTGCCTTGGGGGTAAGGAGTCATTACAGGACTGTGGCACAATGGGAGAAGTTCCTGGCCTAGAAACAAAGCTGTCAGATAAAAGTCATTTAAAACAGGCAGATAGAAGGGTGACAGAAGAGAAAGATAAAGGAAAACAGGTAATCTGGGGCACCTTATAAGAGACTGGGAAACAAAGATAAGGTAAGGATCTTGGAATTAATTTCTAGGACACCTGAAAACTACTATAAGACTTAATCTTCTAAAAGCAGTAATAGGAGTTAACCAGTGATTAGAGGTAGATTAGAGGGAGAAAATGTTGAAACTAGAGTGGATAAGATTGCATCAGTCTGGAAGGGTGAACGATGATTAAAGAACATATAAGATGCAGAATATACTGTTAAAGGAATTATTACATGGTGGTATGTCACTGGTGCTGAGAAAAGGACTAGATGAGTTGGAAAGAACTGGACTTCACATTTGGAAAGTCTGATTGTAGGTTATAAAATCTTTTCAGGTCTGTCTAATCAAGCTAATCCTATTCATGAATGCAGGGTAGAGAACCATAGAGCTTGTGTACAATGTAAGATCAAATAGACCATCCATCCAACTCAGGCTTCTTTTTGCTACTGATACTGTTACTTTAAAAGGGAGTTCAACGTCTGTGTTGCTTCCATTAGGTAAATATTTTCATGCAGCAAAAATTTACTTAGGTTGTAACTAATTGTTGTGCCTTAAGATTCAGCCAAGACACTTTCAGAATTCCTTTGACAGAGTAGAAAGCAGAACTACACAAAAAAAGCCTGGCTTCATGGGTCAGTGTGTTGTCTTGCACTGGTAATCCTAGCATTCTGGGAGGCTGAGGCAGAATAATGATAAGTTTGAGCCTAACCTCGGCAATTTAACACCTCACGAAGATCCTAATCAAAACTTTAAAATTTAAAAAGGGCTAGTGATGTAGCTCAGGCTGAAGGTTCTGGGTTCAGTACCAAGTTAGAAAAAAAATTTGGCTTCAGTGCTTTAAGGGATGAAGACTTCTGATTCTTGAAATGGAGTTGGGGCTGGGTGCTGGTTGTGCAGCCCAGTGGTAGAGCACATGCTTAGTGTCCTTGAGGCCCGTGGCTCGGTCCCTAACATCCCACTTCCAAAAAATAGTTTTCCTTTACCTTTCCTTTGCTCTTACTTTTGGCCTGTTTTTTTTTCTTCCCCAGCATTTGTATTCCCTTTTCCACCCTCATGATTCTGGATGATTTCAGTGTTTAGAATCTTTTACCTGCTATTTGCAATTTAGGGATTAAAAAGAGTTAAGTGAAAGATGTATAGGCAGCATATAGACAGTTTTTAGATAGTATTCTGTGTAATGATCTCTGTAACAATAAATAACATGACATATTTGCCAACCTATAAAGATAAAGTAGCAAAAATGAACTCCCTATGGGTGATAATGGTGTATCGGTGTGAGTTCACTAGTTTTAGTAGGTGTATCTGGTATAGAACATTGACAGTAGGAGAGGCTCAGTGCACAGGTGAAGTAGATATATGGGAAATCTCTATATTTTGCTTGGTTTTGCTCTGAATTTGAATGGGAGGCTCTTTAAATGTTGGGTGTTAAAAATCAAAGTCACTTTTGAAATATTGGACTGATTAATGATAAGAATTTATATTTTAAGAATGAGGGTCAATTCTTAATAAAATTTGTAATATTTTGGGAATGAGGATCAGCTATGCATTTAAAATGGTACATTTGTATATTTTTGTCATAAATAGTGCCTTGAACAGCATAAGAGATTTAGGCTATGCTGACAAGAATAATTTTTAGATGAGCTGTAATGCAGTGAGAAGGATTTGGCTATGTTTGGCAACCTTTGCCCAGTTTTTCAGTCCATAGACATTAATGAGTTTGTAGTTGAAATGCCATGACTAGTGTCCAAGCAGTGTGTCTAGAAGTGTCATCCATCCCTCAGATCAGATCAGCTTAGATTGAATTTGAGCAGAGGCTTATCTGCTGTGTTAAATGATAGGGAATTTCCACCATAAGATAGGCACATGAAATCTAATTATGTTTCATGTCAGGAAAGTGAGTTGGGATGTAAACTACATTTATTTATGTGGGGTATGTTTTTTTTTTTTTTTGTAGTATTGTTAAACCTTTTGGTAGTATTGTTAAGCCATTTACTGTAGACCACTCAAGAGAAGTGAATAATGATTTACCTAATCAGTAATTCTGAGAACAAATTGCAGATCCTAATTAGTGAGGTAAAGTCTTGGAATTTAACTACTGGACAGCTCTTTGATGAAATACTGTTACCTGTCAAAACTTGCTTGTACTGTTGCAGTAAGGAAATTGTCTTGTCTAAGGTGAAACATAAAGTAAGTAACACATCTGAGCCTAGAACATAGATCATCCAGCTCCAAGGTTCTCTACACGCATTCCTTTTACAGTTCATTGTGTCCTAGGCTGCACTAGGACACATCATTAGTGTCCTAGGCTGTGCTAGGACAGATCATTAGTTACATAATGCTTAATTTTCTTTTCTTCAGGGTATATTTTGCCTCCTAGTGTTTTTATGAATCCAGCTAGTGTTTGCTGAGTGATCATTATGTCTGATGTCTTTGAAGGTATAACATGCTTTCCCGCCAAAAAAGTTACTGTCAGTTACAACAAAATAGTAGTAGCTATTGTACTCAGTATAAGTGCTGTATAGTGTTATAATTTCTTTGGGAAAAGAAATTCTAGTCTGAATGTTCAATCTCTGCCATTGCCTAAGTTTAGGCCCTCCTGCTCACAAATTTTTCAGAAGTTTAGATGGGAAGATACTTCTTACTAGATGAGCAGTGACGTTGGGAAAGTCTGTTAGATTATGGCAGTGTGTTAGGAGTCTGGTAATACAAGAAGTTGATTTGGGGGCTTGTCCAGATAATTTAGGATCTTTATTTTTATAAACCTGTTGGAAATTGTTTTACTATTGTATCTGGGTTACGTTTAAACTTATTCTTTCAATTACAGCTCATATCAAGAGTTGATCATAACATGGCCCTAGCTGTATAGGTATTTTCTTTATATGTGCTTTGGGTTGAATTTTTATTAGCCTTTCAGTTTCCAGGGTTTCTGTTAAGAACCATTCCTTACATTAAAGTAAGTGCAGTAGAACTTGTTTTCGTCCTATTCAAACCTCCCTTCCAAATCTTTATAGGTGCTCACGTCTCCGTTTCCTAATTGTTAGTGTACCTTAGAGGTTGGTCCTAACCCAGAAGTTCTTCTCATACGAATTCGCTCTCTTGGTAAAACAAATGCTTCTCTTCAACCGAAGATGACTGCATACATGTGCTGTTTGTGTACCTAGTGGATTGCTAAGTATTTCTGCTTGAATATCTCATAATCATCTCAAATTCAGTGTGTCCAAATGAACTCTTCCCCAAATCTACTTGAATATCTCTCTCATCATTTCCTTTTACCCTGCTGCCCAACTCAGTCAAGCCAAAACTAGGAGTTTGCTTGACTCTTGTTCTCCCTTCATCGCATACCCTGAGGTCTCCCTGCCCTCCATCCCTTCTCTTTCCCCTCCCTTACTTCCTCTTACCTGTCTGTCTGCTTTATCTATTTATCTCTTTGTGTATGTGTATGTGTGTGTTAGGGTACTAAGGATTAAACCCAGGGCTTTGTGCAAGCCACTGAGTTACAGGTTTGATTTTGATTTTTGAGGCAAAAACTGTTGCCAAGGCTGCCTCAGATTTGCAGTCTTCCTGCCTCAGCTTCCCAAGTAGTTGGGATTATAGGTATAAGCCACGTGCCTTGGTTTTTTATTTGTTTGCTTGTTCTCTGTATTGGATGTTGAGCCCAGGGCCTTGCATGTACTAGGCAAGTGTGCTGCTACTGACTTATATCCCCAGCCAGGTTCTCTTAATATTTTAACTGCTCACAGTACTATTTCATACACTTTTTCCATCCCTACCACTGTAGCTTTGGTGAGGCTGGTTTTATGTCTTAGCTGTTGCAACAAATTCTTCACAGGTCTATTTTTAAGTTAGTTGCTATTTCTGAGTAACTATGCCTCTCCATCCTCATTCATGCTACTTAACTTGAGGCACACTATACTCTAGATCAGTGGTGGTGAACCCATGGCACGCATGTTGTTTTGCTTTGAAGACAAAAGATGTAAATGTATAATTTTTTTTTTCTAAACTAAAACCTCAGTATTCAGATTTAATTGCAGTGTTGCACTTGGCAATAAATAAGTGGGTTTGGGGCTGCAGTTTGGTGTCTCTAAAAGGTTCAAAGTCACTGGTCTAGATGGAACTTGTAAAGGAACACTCATATCTAACGTAGTTAACTGCTGTTTCTCCTTTTTGCCTGAAACATTCTTATCCTTCCATGACTCCTAGACAAGGATGAGTTCCCTGCTTATTCTGCTTCGAGTTCTCTCAGTTTATGCTGTCAAAATGCTTATGTGTGCATTATCTATTTAATTATGTCTGGTCAGGCACACTTTGTCTAGTATATCCATTCTGTGTAGTATATAGCCCTTATATACTTTAAAATTGCCTTTTTGTCAAACCAGTGATTAAGTAAACTAAAGTACTACTCTTTTTCACTATTCGGTTGAAGTTTTAACATTCTTTTTAAAAAGCTGATTTGTGTTCATCCTTCAGGCATTAAGAGCATGACGTGCCAAGGTATACACCAGCATTCTTAATGTATATTTTCAGTTTGCCTTTTAAATTGAATTATGTGTTTTGCATAGCATTGTGGTCCATGCTTAGCACTTAAGTTACAAAAGAGTATGTTTATGTATTGGCAAAACTCCATCCTATGCCTGTGTGCTTCCCCCCAGCTACCCATTTCTTCTTCTAAAAGACAAACAATATTGTTAACTTCTTGTTTTTTAATGCAGCACATTTTTCTATCTACAAGAAAATGTGTGTGTGTATATCTACATGTATTACAGGCTGGTGTAAATATGCATGTTTGCTATAGATGGTATGTTGTATATTTTGATTCTTAATTTTATTGTTATGAAATATGTTGGAGAACTTCTAGGCACTCAAATAACAGTGCTGGTCTTTCTCACAAGTGCATTTTATTAGTGACTAAATATAACAAAATTAACCAGTATTTTATTATATTTACATTTGTGCCAAATCTGTAGTTACTATACAGTCAAAACCACGTTTAGTAATCTTGGACTATTGTTATTTCATACATACATGAATATATCTGCAAGATAAATTCCTATAAGTAGACTCACTGGATCAGAGAATTGTATATTTATAATTTTGATAGAGCATTTTACCTTCCTATCTGCAGAAACGCCTGTTTCTTCATACCCTTGTACACACAGTGAATCACATTTTTGAGATTTCCTAGCTTGTATTTTGAAGCGCAGATGGCATCTGTATAATTTTTTTCTGAAAAAGTAGCGCATAAGAGATAGCATGCCTGATTTTCAAAATTTTTTTGAATTCTAAATATATGATGGAGACCAGTCAGTGCCTGTAATCCCAGTACTTGGGAGGCTGAGGCAGAAGGATCCTTATGAGTTAAAGGCCAGCATGGGCTACAGAGTGAGTTCAAGGCCAACCTGAACTGCATAGTGGAGCCTCGTCTCATGAAGACGAAAACCAAAATAATAATAATTATAATAAAATAATAATAACTAAATAAATATATAATAGAAAACATGTAAATTCTGGTGTTTTAGTTACAGGTTATCTGTGATGACTAAGGTAGAAATACAGAAAATGTATATCATGTCTCAAAAAAAATTTTAATGTTTTTGATACTAAACATAGTTTTCAAATGAATAAACTTGAGCAACTTTTTAAAGTATACAGGATTTTGAAAGTGTACAATTCAGACAATTCAGTGGTATTTTAGTTCATTATGTACAACTTTTTATGTGGGCATTTTTCTTGAGTGTATACATAGGAGTGGGTTTGCTGGATCATATAGCTCAGTGTAGACTTTGTGAGGAGCTTCCATATCTAGATAATTTCCAAATGTACATGGCTGCACAATGTACATTCTCATCTGTAGTACTTGAGGGTTCCAATTTCTCCACATCTTTGACAAAATTTGTTATTGTCTTGGTGTGTGTATAGTGAACCCTGGCCCTCAAATATGCTGTTCATCTACTCTTATCACTGAGCTATACTCACAGCTTGTCTTTTATTATAGCCATCTTAGTAAGTATAAAATGGTATTTCATTATAGTTTTGATTTGCATTTTTGTTACGCTGTTGAGTACCTTCCATGTGTCCACTGACCATTTGTCAATTCTTGTTAGCAGTTTTAGAGAACTGTTTTCTTCTTTTTCCTTTCCTCTCTCTTACCCTTTTCCTTCTTTTTCCTTCTTGGTGGTAGTAGGAATTCAATCACAGGTCATGCGGGGGAATACCCTGACACTGAGCTACATCCCCACCCAGTCTTTTATTTTGTTTTGAGATAGTCTTGGTAAATTGCCTAGGCTACCTTAAACTTTTCCATCCTCCTTTCCAACTAGCTGGAGTTATAAGCCACTGTGCTTGGTTGGTTTTTGGTTTTTGATTTTTGTAGATTGAACATGGGTTGTCAGACATGCTAGACAAGTATTACACCACTGAGCTATATCCCTAACCTTTATTTTATTTGGAGACGGGACTTCAATAAATGACTGAGGCTGGCAGCCTCAGCCTCCTGAATAGCTGGGATTTTTAGGCATGTGCCATTACACCTTATTTTTTTGCCCTTTTTTATACATTAGGTTACTGCCTGGCATGGTAGCACATGGGTATAATCTCACTACTTGGAAGGCTGAGACAGGAGGGGCACTGTGAGTTCAAGGCTAACTTGAGCTACATAGTGAATTCAAGAGCAGCCTAGAGTACTAGTTATTTGTCTTGTTACTGTTAAGTTTTATAAGTTCTTTATGCATCCTAAATAATATTCCACTATCTAATACAGCTTTGGAAATGGTTTGTGGTTATCTTTTCCCTTTCATGATAGACTCCTTTAAAGGATACAAGTTTTTACTTTTGACAAAGTTCATTTTATCTGTTTTTTTTATTGCCTTTGCTTTTTTTTTTTTTTTTTTTTGGCAGTACTGGGGATTGAACTCAGGACCTTGCGCTTGCCAGGCAGGCGCTTATTCCACTGAGCTATATCCTCAGCCTTTGCTTATATTTTTTGTTACATCTTGAAACCATTGTCTAATTCATCATGAGGTCTTGCTTTAATCTTTACTTCTATAGTCCTTCCTGATGGACTATATCACCTAAGATGTTTACATATGTTATATTCCTTTATCTTAACATTCATTCTCCATCTTTCCATGTAGAAAACCAGTTAACATTTATCAATAATACACTGTAGTTCTTTGGTTCAAGATGAATAAGGTCTTGAAATATGTTAAAATCTTGGTCTTAAAGTCACCTGTTTTTGAAAAAAAATGTTTACTTTTTTGGTACCGGAAATTGACCTCAGGACCTTGCACTTGCCAAGCAGGCAAGCACTTGTGCCACTGAACTGTATCCCTGACCCAGTTACCTGTTTTTGTAACCAGAGTTGAAGTTAGAAGAAGATTGCTTCTTACTTATGCAGGTATGGGTCTGACATAATGTGACAGGATTTAAAGACTAGTAAGCATAACACAAAACCAAGCATAAAAGAATACGTGGAAAATGGAATTTAAACTTGAACTACAATGGAATTATTTTTTAATGGTAATATCTTTAATGTTATTTTAAAACAAATGATGTGATTTAGTTCAGTAAAAGATATACTGCCTGTGCTAAAACATATAGAAATATGAATTAAAACGTATTTTTTAAAAAGGAAAATGTTTAAAACCCATAAAATTATATCTGAATGCTAAGGTAAACACAGATGAATTGATATGGTATCTGGGATTTGCTTCAAAATAAACAGTTGGTGTTGTGGGAAGAGTAGCTTTAGGGTTAGTGATGTGTTGAAATTAGTGGAGTATATATTATAAACTGTGGGGTTTATAATGTAAATGTTTTCAATTTTTCATGATAGTGTAAAATTTCTTAGTGAAATTTTTTAAATGCTTCTGTAAACCTTATCTTTGTCTTGAGTTTCAGGTCTGCCTTTTTGATATTATCAATCACGTGGATTTCCTGCCAGTACTCTTAAGTTCTTTGAAAACTAATTTTTGAAGAATTTAAAATATTTTCTAAATATTCTTTGTCTTTATACCCACATTTCTGTAGTTCTTGTGTTCTGTGCATTGATTCGTGGACATTGTTTATCTCGTTTCTCAAGGTAGAAATTCCATAGACATTGTTAGCTTCCCTCATTCTTTGAAGACTTTTGCTTCTGATTCACCTACATTCTCAGTAGATGACTTTGCTTGCTATTTAACCACTGAAAAATAAAAGCAACTAGAACTACAAGCCTGCCACTTCTACCCAACTACAGGGATCTGTGCCTATATGCCTGCATTTCTTACTTTGCATGGGTATGTTCTTTCTGTTCCTATTTTAGGCCCATTCCCTCTGCTTCTGCATTAGAGCATATCTGTGCTTTCCTGCCCAAATAACTTTAATGGGCTTTTCTGTGCTGTGTCATCAGTTCTTTTCCTTTTCTGCTGAATCTGTGTGTGTGTGTGTGTGTGTGTGTGTGTGTGTGTGTGTGTGTGTGAGAGAGAGAGAGAGAGACAGAGACAGAGACAGAGAGACAGAGACAGAGAGACAGAGAGACGGAGATGGAGAGAGAGAGTGACTGGATATTAAACCTAAGACCTTCACGCTGAGCTAAATTCCCTAAGCGAAATTTAAATTTGCCCTCATTCTGCAGGCCTGTGCCACCATGTCTGGCTTCTACTGAATCATTGCAGTGCTATTTTTTGTTCCATCTAAAACAAAACAAACTACCTTCTTGACCCCTCTTTCACTTTGGGGCATTGCTCTTAGTTTGTTAACAGAATTTGACAGTTCATTCACTCTTCCTTGAAATAAGATCACTCCTTTCTGTTTTGTTTTGTTTTTTTCTGAAATTTTCTGGATGTCCTTGCTAGTCTCCCCCCTCCAGTGTAATGCTAACATAATAGGTATACTTGGCACCTGTGCATGTACCATGGCCCTTTAGAAGCCGTAAACCATATCTAAGATCTCTCTTCCAAGTGCCAATTTTCAGCCCTTTTGAGGCATTATCACTCCCCTTGTCATCCGTATTTGACAGTGTACAGGCTTTTATCTTAATCTTGGACCATCCCCAGAACATCAGACAGCCCACTTGATAGACAACTCAAACCTGGTGTATACAAAGTCAACTGAGAGCCTCACTTTAGCCTTTCCACATTGAGCTTCTAGGACTGTACTCTTCTTTATGTGCCTTTTTTCTGAGACACAGAATTTGGTATTTCACGTCTTATTCTAGTGGTTAAAAAGGCTTAAAGTAGTGCTAATGAATTCTCCTAATCCAGATTCCGATTATGTAACCACTGAAATTAGAAAGTGATCTGCTTCAGAGCCACTGTTGTCATCTTAGGTGTCTGTAACAGAGTATAACATGTGTAGTGGTAACAAATTATTGAGGGAAATAGATATAACACTGAGTTGCAAAACAGTCTACCAGATCTCTTACCTCTTGTTAGAATGTGCTTACACATGGGAGACAATGATATCTACATGTAGCTCTGAAAACTTTGTAGAACAGCAGGGTTGTATTGGTATGGAATTCCTTTTGAATTTGGTATTTCCAAATTCAAAAACCAGAGAATAATTAGGTAACATTGCTCAATATATCCAGCAGAACATCTGTGAAAGATCTTCAAAACTGAGAACTATCCACAATATTTTTTTTAACACCACTATAAAATTCTGTGGTATTTAATTCTTAGCAAATGAATAAAGATACATTTTGGATATTCTGTTACCCAAGGAAATGAAGGTACAAAGAATAACCTTCTCCTTGGAATTCTTAGGTGTTGAGATTTATTTAATCAACTTTACTTGTTAGTAAATTTCATGAAATGTGTTTGTCAGTTCTATGTGTTTTAACCTTTGTACTATTTTATGTAGAATTGTAATCTTAGTATGATGTAAGAATTTATATTCTCTTCACAAGTGGCTTTGGGCAGTTATTTAATCTTCTCTTACTTCAACATCATATATGCAAAATAATACCAGGAAACCACAGTGATTTCATATTTATAGTGGTATCATAGCCCTTCAATATTTTTCTTATTATCTTTTAGAAATTCAGATTACAACTTTCCTAAAAAGCTATGCAATGTAATGGGCTTTCCAAATCATAAAGTCTAAGATTTGTCATTCCCTCTCTTCTCTGCTAGTGTCTTAATTCCAGCTTTGTGTTTAAAGTCTAAGGAAGAAAGTGCTAGGGCTTTTAAATTATAAACAGTAATGTTTGAAAGTGTAATACACCAAAACAGGAACATCTGTATGTTTGGCAAAGTCACCTCCTCTAGAGGTTTGCTAAACAGTAACGACACTGTTACCAGAGTCAGTTGAAGCATTATTTATGCCCTTCTCTGATGGATCCTTGTTCCACCAAAGCTGTTGAAGAAGGTGTAGTGCTTACATAGTCATTAAGGATTCTTTTCATCATTGCTTTAATTAGCTAATAAAAACCTGAATATCAGTTTGAGAGTTTGACCTCTGGATCTCTTACTCATCTGTGTGATCACTAGTCTTTCTGTTCTCTTTTACTGGTTAGTGGCATCTAAGCACAGTAATATATAGAGAGAATATAAATAAATTATGAACCATTTTGAGGTGGTTAGAAAATACAAGATGTAATGTATGAATATTACTGTGTAATTGAGTGCCTTCTATTTTTTAAGTAATGCTTTTGTAGAATCTTTGTCATATTTAGTAATTTTTTTTGTGCTAGGAATCGAACTCATGACCTCAGGATTGTCAGGCAAGTGCTCATGCTGCTGAGCTATATTCCTGGCCCGTTAGTAATTATTTTAAAGCAATATTTAGCAATCTCTATTTACCCAACTTTTTCTCGTATTACTGTTAACAGTATTAGCTCATTATATTGTAAATTTGTTATAGAGATACGTTACATTTGTGTTCAGAAAGAGCAGCCTTTCAGAATCCTTTTACTAATTTGAAGAAAAGAATTATATTTTAAAAGGCAACCTTGAAATATTCTTACACACACACAAATCTAACTAACATGTTTTGCTATGACTATTTGGAAAGGTGGGCTCAAATCTTTGGATTTGCATTCTACATTGGCACTTGCTTCTCATAACTAAATATTCAGGTGGTTAGAATCAGTATTTTGTGCATCCTTGTTTAAGAAAATGAGAAATGTATTGAATAAGAGTTTTTAATCAGTCATATAAAGGGACAAAAGTTTTGAGGTCAGTATGTTCTAAGATAGTTTGTCAGGCTTCTCTTTTGGTAGGAACTAACTTGTAAGAAAGTATGCCTTTCAGATATGTTTCCTAACTACTTTTGAGTAAGTGTGTTCATTTTTACTCACCCTCTGGAAATCACATTGTTATGCCAGGCACTCATCTGAATGTGGAAAAATAATAAACACTTACTTCTTTATTCTGTGAATGGATATTTATGTGTGTTTTCCCTCAGTTCTTGCCTGAAAAACACAGAAGATAACTAGATTTTATTAGTGTACTTTTGAAAGTGTATATATCCTTTCAAATTATATAGTGCTATTCTGATTGATTATTGGGATTTAGCAAAATAGGTACATAAGGTAGATGTGATGGCACATGCGTGTAACCAGCATTCAGGAGGCTGAGACGAGAAAAGTTTGAAGCCAGTTTAGATTACACTGTGAGACCCTGTCTCAAAAAACAAACAAAATGAGCAAAAGGAATACATGTACTAAAGAACCCTATATTTAAATGTATTGGCATATAAGCTAGAAATGTATATATGTGTATGAATGAATATACATATGTAATGTGTGTGTGTGTATATATATATATATATATATATGAATGAATTTATATACGTGTATATATGAATGAATCAATTGTAAATTTTAAAAGTTACATTCCAAACAGAACCAATAGGTCTTAACAGTTTCAAAAGATTTGGAAATCACCCTGTAAACAATCTTATAATTCAAGTTTTATCTTCACTCATTCAATTGTTAGCTTTACATATTTAGGTTTTAGAATTTTTAAGGTTTTAAAATGATGGTAACAGAAACTATTAAAAAATATGAAGAGGAACTGATAAAAATAATGAGTACTTTTTGGGAACACTTGTTTCATGTATGCTCATGTATACACTCAAACCTATGATTAAGATAATTAGAAATAGGGAAAAAAGCATTGAGTTTGTAATCCTAGGTATGTCAGGAACAGCTGCAATTTTTTAAAAAACTGCCTAGATCTCTTAAGTGTCTTTTTTTTTTTTAATTTATATGCCAGTGTTCTAACAGTATCTTAATAAAACTGTATTTTTTTAGGTATAAGTATTGTGATTTTAAAATACTTACAATGAAATTTTATTTGTGTTTTTGGTTGGTTTATTTTGGCTCTTGTCTCCAACATTTACAACCAAATTATACTTTATATGCTAGACAAGGTTTATGCCAGCCTAATTGGTTGCTGGCATTTCTTAGCTTCACAGCTGCTATGAATTCAGCTGTGAACTAGGAAACATATAATAGGATTCTGTTTTCAGAGACCAAAAGGCAATTGTCAATGTGTCAAACTTGTTTTTGACAGCTCAATAAATATATGAGCTCTTAGGGCAAATTATGTAGCACCAGTACCAACCGTAAGTAGCCATCATAATTTTAAAGATGAGAAGATCCTAAAAATACGAAATCCATGTATTTCTTATTTTTGTTCACTGGTGTAAAATAACCTCAACTTGCACAGTCTTCTAATCAGTTATTTGTGATTTTCTTCTTTTAAAAATTTTTCGTTGTAGTATTTACTAACATTTGTTTAAAAGGTGAAATCAACTATTTTTTGTAACTTCATAATAAAAACATTGCGCCTTAAATAATAAAGATTTTAAAAATAAATATACAGTGACTTTGAAATAAAGGGTATGATTTCACAAATACTTCTACTTTTTTTTAGCAGCTTACATTTTTATAAATTATCAACATCTAAATTTGAGGTGACAATTTTCTATTAGAATGAACTAACGAAATTGCCATTTTTAAGATCAAATCATTAAATTTAAACTTTGTGTTTCTTCTAAGAACTATTGTGGCATAATATATTTGACATTCTTACTGGTTCCTGGCAGAAATCTCTGAGTACTGTTTTCCACAATCTGCAGACATGACCATTTGAAGTCAAGAAGCTGTTTGTAAAAATTAGATGTGTGTGAAAATGGTGCCTGGGAGCCTATTTGCATTATTTTAAATGTGAAAAAATTGCAGTGTATAATCAGCCCACTCTCCCAGCCTATTTTAGAAGTGTAGTTGATACTGTGAATTGAATTGCTCATATGTAAGTAAAATCCTGTCATGTTTGGTAACTAGTAATAAATCAAATTTTATTTATGTACAATAAAATATTTTCTTCATTGTAATCACCTTTTGCCCAGTCCTAGTGTTTTCTTCTACATTTTCTTAAATAATTTGGGATTTACTCAACACTACACAAAACAAAAGGGCTAAATAAATATAAAACACTGTGAAAATACATTTAGGACAGATACAAAAAATAGCTCCTCATACTATGATTAAAACATTGCCTTAATCTATTGTCTATTGCTACAATATAATACCTGAGACTGGGTAGGTTATAAACATAAGAAGTTTATTTAGCTCATGTTTCTAGAGACTAGAAGTCCAAGATTGGGGTAGTTATATCTGCATACCTTCTGGTAAAGAGCTCATACAGCTGCATGCCTGATGGAAAGACAGGAGAGTGAGTGGATGTGAGAAAACCAAGGAAACTGAACCTCATGACAGTCTCTTCCACTCCCTAAAAAGATGCCTTTGGTCCATTCATATAGTCCTGCTTTGAACATATTGCGGATCTCCTGGGAGAAGCTAAGCCTCATGAGTTTGGAGTAGGGACAAACCCTATTAAAATTGTAGCATTCTACCTCCCCCCCTTCAAAACTAAAATTTTTCTGAACATACAAAATAGGATCCCAACTCTATAGTCCCAGAATCTTAACTTCTTCCAGCTCTGAACCTGATTTAGAAAAACAAAAAATTTACCTACTTCCAAAATAGAATGGTAGAACAATCACAGTGTAAGCATTCTAATTCCAAAAAAGAAGAGACGTAAGAACAAAGAAGTAACTTGCCCAAAGCAAGTCCTAGATCCAGCAGAGTGGGCCTTAAATCATAAAGTTCCACAATAATCTTTTACTCCATATCCTGCTTCCTGGACACTGAGCCTAAAGGCCAGCCTCAGGCAACCCTGCCTCCACAGCTTGGCTGGATTTAGCCTATATGGCTGCTCTCTCACACAGGTTTTGCGCTCTGATCCGTGTAGCTTTCCCACGTGTTGCACTACTACACCACTCTTTCAGGATATGTACAACAGTCCCATACTCACAGCTCTTAATAGGCATTGCCCTGGTGGAGGCCTTCCTCAGTAGCTCCATCCCAGATCTCTGCATGGCCTCTTGGGTACTTCTGATGGACTTTGGAATCTAGGCAGAAGTTGTTACCACAGCACCTACATTTTGCACACCTGCCAAATTAGCGCCGTGTGAATACCAACAAGGCTTTTGAACTTCAGTCTCCAGAACAGTGGTCTGAGCTGTACCTGGGACCACTTGAACATCTAGAATGTGCAAGGTCAAGTTAGCTCTCAGAACGCTTTTCTTATCAGAAGGAGGGAAGCAATCGGGTCCATGTCTGAAGTACCTTCTGGCCCTTTTGCTGTTGTCCTGATAAGAAATACCTTGTTCCCCTGTAGTTCTGCTGTTGTTTTACTAATTTGTAATTCAGCCACATCCTTGCACACTTGTTCTTTACTTGAGCAAGCTTCAAATTCTCCAAAGTTTTACCTTCTATTTTTAATTTTACTTTAATTTCCTTCCTTTATTCTTGAATCTTAGTGTAAGCAAAGTAATCTCTCAGTTCTGTATTAGAAATTTCTTGTGCTAGCCATCCTAATTCATCAAAGATGGGCTTGGAACTAGGGAAGTAGCTCAGTGGAAGAGCGCTTGCCTAGCATGTATTAGGCCCTGAGTTTGACCACCCCAACCCTCCCAGAAAGGATGGGTTCTGCTGTAGTTCCCAGTAAGATACTCATCGTTTCCATCTGAGACCTCATCAGAATGGCCTTTACCGTTTATAGTTCTGTCATCATTCTGGTCATGACCACTTATTCTGAGCCTTTAATAGAATCCCCATTCTAGGCTTTTTCTGGCCCACTTTTCCAAAAACTTGCTACCTTTGTACCTTACTTAGTTCCAAAGCCATATTTACATTTTCAGATACTATAATAGTAACAACCCTACTTCTTGAAGTCCAAAATACAATACCAGCATCTTGGCTACTGGTAAGGGCCTCACGGAAGAGAAAGTGGTACATGTGGATCAGAGGTCACATGATGGGGGGAACAAGAGAAAGCTGAATAAGCTGAACTTTATACAACCCACTTTGAGTAGTAACTAGTCCTGTGAGTGAGAGATCCCTTGTGGCATTAGTCCATTCATAAGGGCTCCATCTTTGTGACCCAAACCCCTCCTGATAAGCTGGAACTCTAAACACTCTGCATTAAGAAATTAAGCCTTAACTTAAATTTTGGAGGAGACAGACAGACATAGAATAAACATGCCTACATTTTATATCACTGCGGTACTTGGAATACTTTTCTTAAAAAAATGAGGCCAGCGATATAACTCAATGGCAGAGCACCTGCCTGCCCGGCGAGCACAAGGTCATGAGTTTGATTCCTAGTACCGAAACAAAAGTTATATGCAATTGTGTCAGTCTGTAAATTATATTGATACAACTTTTCTTCACCACCCTTTTGCTTAAAATACTGAGTTTTGGCATACATTAAACATAAATCTTTTAAATAAAAAAGAAAATAAATAATTTTTTTTTATTTTAATGGGAGGATCTTGCTAGGTTGCCCAGGCTGGCCTCAAACACATTTTCCACCTTAACCTCCCAAGTAGCTTGGATTAAAGACATGTACCTAGCTGGAATTTTTTCATATATAAACATTGGCTAAAAATCTTGCATTGAGAGAGAAGTACATTTTACAAAGTTTCAATAAAAGACCACGAGGCATTCTATTAGGGAATAATCATTGGGGACGTATTCTAGGGGGCTTGCTTGTACTTCCCAAAACTTTTTTTTTTACTTAATAGGTGACATTTCTTGCACTTACTTTCTTTACAAGTAGGTTGGAAAACAATACTGTGATTGTAAGGGACCAATGGATAGCTACAATGGTTTAAATATGAATTGGCCACCAAAGACTCGTTTATTGAGGGTTTGATCCCCAGTTCAGCAGTGGGTAGAGGCGGAGCCTGGAAGTGACTTGTCAGGTAGTTCAGTAGGCTGTTAGTAGGTGGGTTTATCTTATTCTCAGCCCCTCCTCTCTGGCTCTTTCTCTCTGTGCTTTCTGGTTTGCCTGTGAGATCCATAGCTTTGTTCTACCATGCCTTTCTGCCATGATGTAACCAGCTAACCAGCCACTGAAATATCTGTGAGCAAAAATAAAAATTTTCACCTTTTGTTATGTGAGGTATTTTTGTCACGGCAGTAAGTGCAGTAGTGCACTTTTCTTTTCAGCTTTCACAGTAAGTTTCCTGTATCCTTGCCTCAACATTTCCCAGATGACCCAACTGACAATCGCTTCTAGTTATTTATGTAATTTCTCTTTAAGAGCAAATTGAGATAAGAATTATCTAATTGCTTTATTTAGTACACTTCTCCCTTCTCATTCCTCCCAGTAGTTGATAGTTCATCATTTCCCTCCACCCATAAATACCTACTGCACCTTCAGTGTCCACTTATCTCAGTAAATGACAGCATTTATTCAATTGCTTTCACATTTAAGTCTTTGACCCATCTTTTTGTGTGGGAGTGGAAGCAATATTATGTTAGTGGGGAGTAATCTGTTAAAAGAGAATTACTGTAGTGAGGGATGAATGAGCTCACAGGTACAAGGGGTCGGATCATATAGAACTTTTTAATAGGTCATTAAAAGGCCATTGGGAACGGGGCATGTGATGGTGCACACCTTAATCCCAGCACCTTGAAAGGCTGAGGAGAAAGGATTACAAGTTTGAGCCCAGGGCAACTTAGTGACTACTGAGATTCTGAAAATTTTAAAATTTTTGGGCCGGGAAGTAGCTCAGCATAAAGGCCCTGGGTTTAACACCCCCCCGCCCTGTGACACACACAGACACCATAGGACAGAATTTGGCTTTTATTTTGCCAAATGGGGAGCTACTGCCAGGTCTTGAGCAAAGCCATAATATAATCTCATTTCGTTTTCAACCAAGAACATTTTGATTTATGTGTGAACAGACTTGTTGGAGACAGGGAGACTATTTGGGAGAGTATCACAGTGATACAAGTACAAAACACAGGTGTCTTACACCAGGCAGTGGAATTGTTAGCTTAAGGAAAGCTCTGGAATGTGTGGATTTAAGATCAACGATAGTGTTGAGAATATGGAGAAATAGGCCATGAGAATGTAAAGGGAAGAAAAGAGCAATTTGGAAATTTAACTACTTTTAGTAAAATAATAATTGAATTTTGATACAGTGAACATTAGATAGTTGTTTAAAGGTAGGTAAGTCTGTGGAATGTGATGGGAAGAGTAAAAAAGGAGTAGTAGCAGTGTATAGTTGTAAGCATGTGTATCCTCAATTTTTACATTTTTTACAAGATTATATTCATTTACTACTTCTACAAATTTTCGTATGATCTACTATAGAAGACATAGTGGTTGACAGTAAATTCATGCATAAAAACCACCAAAGTTTTATAACTCCCACATTTTCTTTAAAGGTGCTATATTTTGTAGTACAATGTTTGTCATACATATGTATCTGTTTTTTAAGCTGTTATCCTAAGGTAAATTGAACCCCAAAGGTTTCATTTAGGAAATACATATACAATTTCATACTGTCAGCCTTTCATTAGGTAATATTGATGCTACAGATAGCTAACAAATAGTTTCTGTCCTTGAGTAATGAGATGCATGGGTAAAGTGAAATAAGTGGTAATTCTGTGTGTGTGTGTGTGTGTGTGTGTGTGTGTGTGAATACGTATATGGGAAATCTGTTATCCTGATTGTAGAAATTTGTTTTAAGGACATGAAAAGTACATGTGATACCTACGTACCAGTATTTATAATAATAAAAAAATTGTTCATTATCTATGAATATATATTAAATTATATGAATGTAATTTAAAATAATTAGCTCTATGGTTGCTAATAAATAAGATCCAGAGTCTGTTAAAAGGGGGAAAACAACGAATGCATCTTGTATTTTGGATCAGGGAAAACAGATTTGGGTAGGTAACATACAGAAGACGTTTTAGATTAGTATTTCCTAGCCTTCTTTCTTAGGACTCAGATTCCATTTCTCAACTTACAAGTCATTTCTTCGATTTGCACAGTATATGATTAAGAGTGAGTTTTAAGTAAATGTTTTGTACGAGTGTAGTGTTAAAATCATCTTATGAGATTATGTTGTTGTCCCACAGAGTCTTTTTTGGCTCATCATAAGGAAACTTTTTAATGAGTGGGACTGTTAACAGATGATGTCTAACTGGGCTTGCCCAGGCCACATTCAGTGAGAAGTAACTGTTTGGGTAACATACAAAATATATACTGTTAATCTATGTAAGCAATAAAACTTCCCTTATTTTTAAACATTTTTTACTTAACATTTAAAAAGAAGACAATGTCCATAGGTCACAGATTGGATACCTCTAGTGGTTGTAGCCTATGTCAGTATGTGACACTTTTTAGATATACTGAAAATAAGCTTTTGTTCTCATCCAGTATCTTGAATTTCTGGACTTGGTGAGTAATAAATTAATTTTATGTGCCCATGGACAAAGTTCACTTCCTAATCTATAGAAATTCCCTTTAAGAAAGATAGCATCAGAAATATATATCTAAGAAAAATAACTATGAATTTATTTATTTATAAACAGATAAATACATAATTACAAGTTATTATATGTGATAGTATTTAGAAATTCCATAATTCATTACTTCAAAAATGTGTGTTGCCAGGTGTGGTGGGAGGCTGAGTGCTTGGGAGGCTGAGGCAGGAAGGTTGCCGTAAGTTCAACGCCAGCCTAGACTATGTAGCGAGACCCTCTCTCAAAAAATCAAAACAAAAAAAAGAATGTTTTATTCCCACTCAGGTCGAATACACCAAGCAATGGTAACATCTTTAAATGAAGATAATGAAAGTGTCACTGTTGAATGGATAGAAAACGGAGATACAAAAGGCAAAGAGGTACGATCACCGGGTCAGCCTTCATGTCTGCCCTCCAGTCAGGATTCTGAACAAAACAGAAATGCGCAGTCCTTACATACTGCGTATATTCTGTTTTCATTTCTTGAAAAACTTTTAGATAAAAAATTTCTTTAAACATCTTTATGTGATTGCACATTAGTCCTCTTCATTACTAGATAAAAAGGATCTATTTTTTTAAGTCAGCCCACACAATTTGAAAGTTACCATAAAAATGAATGATTTTGTTGGTCATTGTTACTAGCAATTTATATAATCAAGAGTATAAACACTATTTTGAGAGAGATTATTTAGATATATATATATATATATATATATAGATATAGATTCTTTTACTAGTAACTCAAAGACTATAAAATGTAATTTTCAGGGAGAGTCTTTAGATTCATGTAGCTTATTACAATCTAGTTATAGCATAATCCATTCATTAAGTTGTAATTCTAAGTTATTTATTCTGTAAATTTATTTGAAAAAGGAAAAGTTAAATGCCAAAATACCCTTTCAAAATGTTTTGTGTTTTAAACAGATTGACCTGGAGAGCATTTTTTCACTTAACCCTGACCTTGTACCTGATGAAGAAATTGAACCCAGTCCAGAAATACCTCCACCTCCAACGTCCTCAGCCAAAGTAAACAAAATTGTAAAGGTTGGTGATGATAATTTAAAGCGAAGTGTGAGTTTGGGTATTATGGGTGGGTGTATGTTCTGCTTTTAAATTGGCAGGTTTGAAGAGTATGTTTGTAAGTATTGAGTAGTTTTTTCCACCAAAAAAATCCATGTATATATCTACATCTACGTGTGTATGAATTGGGCTATCTAATACACAATTACAACGATCATTAATTATAGAAATTTTTTTGTTTCTTGGGATTTTTCCTGAAACTAAATATTTCTCAGGAGATAGTAGTCAGGACCATTTGGTTGTCAGTATTTTTTGAATGACTATATATGATTTTAACAAAATAGCTCTTTGTTGTGAATATATACCTATTCTGTTAGTCTTTTGAAATTATAATTGTTTGTTTATTAAGAAAAATGAGAAATTGAGTGTAGTTTAACTACTTGTATACTGTGAAGATGAACTTACCAACCATGCTGTTTCTTCTCAACTAATTTAATCTTTATAAAAATTAAAGGCAGCCAGGCACAGTAGCACACTCCTTCAGTCACACCACTCTCGGGTGGTCAGGCAAGACAGTCCATTCTCTGAAAATCCTTTACTATTTATTAAAAGTTTGTATAAAAATACAAACTTACAGTAGGTAGTCACTTGAAGTTGTTAAATCTGCATGCATTTCGTAGTATTCAATTCAGCAAGCATTTGATTTTTTTTTCCTTTTATATTGTGCAGGTTCTGTGCTAGATAGAATATAAAGATGACTGTGGCATGGCTTCAGCCTGTACGAACTGATAATTTTGTGAGAGGACATACATAAACATCCAAATGTATGGTGACAGAGACTTAACAATAGCAATAAAACATAATGGTTAATGAACATGTCAGATTTTTCAATTCATATAACTGAAGCATATTGAGAGTCACTTCCTTAAAGGTCATTAGTTTCCAGTTATAATTAGTCCTTTTATACATTGAGCTTCAGAACCTTAAAAGATCTTCATAGTTTTTCTGTCCTTACACACAATTAGCAACCTTTGCTTTGCATTACACTTACCTGGAGAATTTTTTAAAACACTGATTTCTGAGCTCCACTCCCAGAGTTTGTTTTATTTTATTTAATGGGAGGTCGTAATATTGCTATCCTTTAAATAGTACCTCTCTGATTTGAATGCAGCGAGGACTGAGCGCCATCGCATTATTTGTTTTTTGAAGTAAATTAAATGAAGCCTTAAATCATAGGGCTGAAGTTTGCTGCCTTCATTTGTGCGGTATCCAAGTTTTTGAAAGGCTTCGTGAAACCTTTTTAGGGTCATTGACAGTGGGTATTTAATGGCTTTTCCAGTAATTCAGTTTGAAAAGGCATTGGTTCTAATCTGTCTAGAATGAATATTTTATTAAGTACTCCCTGGTATCCAGAGATGAAAATTATTGCCTAATCTCCAAATCCAAAATGTGAAACTTTCTGAGCACCAACATGACACTTACTACAAGTGGAAAATCCATAGCTGACTTCACGTGATGAATTGTAGCCAAACTGCAAGTACACCAAAGATACTGTATAGAATAACTTCTAGGGTATATGTGTAAAGTACATGAGACATAAATGAATTTTGTGTTTAGAATTGGATCCCTTCCTCAAGATATCTTATTACTGTATATGCAAATATTTCAAAATCTGAAGAAATTCAAAACAGTTACTATGTCCGGCATTTTGAACGAGGGATACTCAGCCTGTACATGTTGGCAGGATAGCAACATAATAAACTTATGGAACCTTCCTTTACCTCAGTTTCCTAATCTGCCAAATGTGAGTAGCAGTAATAATGACTTTGTAGGGTTATGTAAAGATTAAATGAATTTAATACAAAGTCCTTAGAGCAATGCCTTGTTCATATATTTTTTCTGAGTATTTAAAAAGCTGTTTGTGATATATATATATATATATATATAGAGAGAGAGAGAGAGAGAGAGAGAGAGAGAGAGAGAGAGAGAGAGAGAGAGTAGTGAAGGGAGAAAATACATTGAATATTTTTTCTTTAGAATCGACGGACTGTGGCATCTATTAAGAATGACCCTCCTCCAAGAGATAATAGAGGTAAATTAAAACTTTTAGTTCATTATTTCGCCTATTGACTCTCTTAATAGAGTCTTGATCAGGTAAATCAAAAGTAAGTACTACTCTTGATGTTATTTGGGGGTTGTTTTTTATTTTTCAGCACTGGGGACTGCACCCAGGGCCTTGAATATGTTAGGCAAGTGCTGTGCCACTGAGCCATATCCCCAGGCCTTCTTGATGTTAATTTGTTTAAAATTTACATAGCTTACTTCAAGATTGGTATTTTCCTGATTTCCTAATATAGTAATAATAGTGCTACTTAAACTGATTTTTAATTACATATAATTCATATAAATTCCATGAAACATGTAATTTGAAAATTCATCTCAATAATTTTGTAAATTTGAAGAAAGTATTATTAACAAATGGATTGGGGAAAGAGTCAACTGCTTGACTTCACAAGAGTAAATTTAATCATCACATTTACTATAATTTTGCTGGCCAAGACATTTCCAAATATTGTAATGTTTAGCTTTGCAGTCAGCAAAAGAGAAGTTGAATAGACATAAATTATAGTTAGCTTCAAGTCTTTCAAATGCTTCCAGCCAGGGGATATAAAACATAATTAATTTTGTTTGTACTGTTCAGCAGTTTACAGCTACTGTTTGTGATGGTCACATGTCTCTGTGTACTCCATAGTGGAATAGGATGGACCAGAAGTACTACAGTGCATATGTAGAGGTAGAGGGGAAAGTCCATTATCTTTTCAGTCCACTATCCTTTGAGCCTTGTGAAAATTTTATTTCAGGCCAGGTGTGGTGGTGCACACCTGTGATCTCAGCCTTTGGCAGGCAGGAGGATTGGTACAAGTTGAGGCCAGCCTGGGTTGTGTAGTGTGTCAAGGCCAGCCTGAAATATCTAGAGACCCTGCCTCAAAAACAAACAAAAATTATATTGCTTTATAAAATTTGGTGCTTATATTTAATTTTATGTGTCTTTCTTCACTAATGCCTACATTGGAAAAATCTTCACTGAAGTTTGCATATTTGAGGAGCAGAGAATGGGATTGAAATACAGGGGGTTGGAAGAACTTTTAAGTTTTTACTTTCTGTATGTATAGTGCAAAATTTTCAAAATGCCAATGTTCTTTTTTTTTTTTTTTTGGTCTTTTTGAGACAGGGTCTCACTACACAACTCAGGCCTCACTACACAACTCAGGCTGGCCTTGAGGTCGCTTTGTAGCTGAGGCTGGCCTCAAACACACAACGATTCTCCTGCCTCAGCTTCCCGAGTGCTGGGATTACAGGTGTGTGCCACCACGCCTGGCATAAATGACAATGTTCTTAATGTTTTATACATACACATTTTGGGAAAATATCTTTATAGTATGAAATCTTAAGACATGGAGAGGTTCACATATATATTAAAATGGTTATTAAAATAATTTGGCTTTGTTTTTTAAGTAAATTATTCAGTTGGAGTTTTGTAGCTAAAATTACATTGGTGGAAAGTTAAGTCTGCATTTGACTTTATAAACTTCTGTTAGCTGTGTCAGCTTAATGAACAGGATTTATTATTTTATATCCTATTTTTAAAAAATATAGTACAAAACCGGCAGTTTTCTGTCTCTTCCTTTTACCAAGGTTAGCTTTTAGTAATTTTATGTTCTGAACTTAAAAATCTTTTCACTTACAGTGGTTGGTTCTGCACGCGCACGGCCTAGTCAACTTCCTGAACAGTCTTCCTCTGCACAACAGAATGGTAGTGTTTCAGATATATCTCCAGTTCAAGCTGCAAAAAAGGAATTTGGACCCCCTTGTATGTAACACACATATCAAGGATTCAGTCATTTTAGGCATACATGTATTCTCTCTTGGTCACCATGATAAGTCCCTGATGGGTAAACAGTCTGATTACAAACTTGAATGCAGATTGCAGTTTACCACTGTGGAAAATTTGTTGCCTTCATCTCTTAATGTATATTTTTGGAGGAAAAAATATTTATGCTTGTGAGATTACAGCAGTGTTTCATTTACTTTGCATTTAAAATCTTGTCCATATAATTTGTAAGAGGTTGTAGAAGAAAGCTGTATCTTTCTGACCCTTTCAATTCATGGAGAAGATGATTCTAAACCAAGAGATGACATGTATCAATATGTGTGAGTCATTTTTCTTGACTCTCATTTATACATTGTCCTGTTCCTCATTCTGTTAAAACAGCTCATAAGTAAAACTCACATAGATGGTAGGCATGCTTTGTCACTGTTTTTTTGTGTATGTGGCACAGTTAACCATAAATTTTTTGTCTACAAAGAAGATTATACTTCTACAGCTTTTCTTTTTTTTTCTAGCACGTAGAAAATCTAATTGTGTGAAAGAAGTGGAAAAATTACAAGAAAAGCGAGAAAAAAGGAGACTGCAACAGCAAGAACTTAGAGAGAAAAGAGCCCAGGTTTGTAACACAGACCTGTGTCTGTTCCCGGCCAGTGATTAGACTACATCTGGGAAAGTGAGTGACGTGTGAGAAAATAGTAGGGGCTTTCATTTAAGGAATGTACAGAATTCTTAAAATTACTGTAGTAGAGTAATGAAAACTTTTGTGAAAATAAATTACCATAAGAAATTTTTATTGCACATACTTTTCATGTTTTAGTGGGCATATTAACCCTAAAATTTGAAATTTGTAGCATTTTGAATAAAAAGACATTGTGTTACAAATATAGCATTCAAGGGTATTAGGCTTTTGATTTTTAAAAAATCTTAAAATACATTGGGAAAAATAACTCAGAAAAGCTACATGATTGTACTGTACTATAAATTTTATTATTTTTTCATAGTTGAGTTCAAACCATTGTGAAAGGAGGGAAATTCTTGTATTTCAGATTATATTAGATACTGAGAGTGAGTGTCTTGTGCCCCTCTCTTACTGTCTTTACATGGTAGCAAAATTTTTCAAGAGCAATGAAAAAATTGCATAGGAAAGCTGGCTTTAAACTAGGCATAGTGGCACATGTCTTAAGCCTAGTACTCAGAAGGCTGAGGCAGGACAATCACTTGGAGTTCAAGGCCAGCCTGAACTACTTCGTAAGATCTGTCTCAAAAAAAAAAAAAAAAAGAAAAAAAGAAAAGAAAAGAAAAATTGATTTTTTTAAATCCCTGTATAGGTCTTCATGTGAATTCTATTATATATAGTCTCAGAACTTCCATAATAAAATATCCACTTACTTACTCATAGTAATATGTTCATATGCCCCTAATCATGTTAGACTGTCAGTTCACATGATGCTTTGTAGAGTTGCAGACCCGATAGAATATTCCACTTGAACCAATCAACTTATATCTGAAAGTTACTTGAGAATATCTGAGTTTTGTAACAAATACATAAAACAGTAACTTACTCATACTTAGGATAGTGCCACCTGGTGTTTCCCATGAGTACTTCAATATATCTCAGGTGTCTTAATTTCTCACCGTCTGCACCTCTGTTGACATAATTGGAATTAGTTTTTAGATGGGTTGAAAGTAAGCTTCAGTAACAGTTTTGGAATTTGAATTTAGTCAAATCTAAGTTATATGAAAATATATGACTTAGAATGCTCAGTAATTGTTCATAGCTAGAAAAGGCTGTTCACTTTGCTAGTTTGAACTTACTTTGAACTTAATTTTGAAACAAAAATTAGAATCAGCATTCAGTAATTTGAATTTTTAAAAATTTTAAATTAGCTTGGCTTTTGAGTCTTGTAAGTTCTGTGTTCTATCATTCTGAGGCTATTTTGCAAGCCTTTGTCTCACTAGCATGAACAGTAATAAATAAAAATCAGTCTCTATTCTGTTTTGCTAAAACACTGAGATAAAGCAATTAGAATAAAAATTTGAATACAAACTGGATTTTTCTAGCATTTCAACTTTTCTAGAATTTACTGCCAGTGTTTTAGATGAGTGCTATTTTTCTTTTAAGCTGTATTTTTTACTTTGAGACCATATTGTTAAGTAAAATAAATGAGATGCACAAGCTTAAAAATCTGATGGTTTCTCTTGTATATAAAAACCTAAAATATAAATAAAGAGCAAAATAGAAAATAGATGATAACAAATAGGGAGATAGATCTTTTGTAAAAGGGAAGTAAAAGACAGAAGTAGGGCAAGGGAGAGGAGTGGGAGGGATTAAAGAAACCAAGATGTGTTAGTGCATGTGCCGTCTCCTCGTGGGGAAGGTAATCATTATGGACTCCAAACGTGCACTAATAAAAAAAATGAAATTTTAAGTTAGGCGTGGTGGTATATACGTGTAATCCCAGCACTCAGTAAACTGAGGCAAGAGGATTGGCGTGAGTTCAAGACCAGCCTGAACTGTATGGCAAGACCCTGTCTCAGAAAACACTCAAATCCCTCAAAGAGGCTTTTAAAAGCTTTTTAAAGTAGGTAAAGGGTAGTTTTAATGAGTAATCTTTGGAGTTAATAGGTACAGACTGATAAAGTGATGTGAAAGTGATTCTGAAGATACTAAGTTTTGAACTCCATTATCACATTTTTACAAGTAAAACTATAAATTACATTTTTCAAATTATAAGTAACATAAATGCAAGAAATACATTATTATAATTAATGATTATTTTTCTCTGTTTTCTAATAGGATGTTGATGCTACAAACCCAAATTATGAAATTATGTGTATGATTAGAGACTTTAGGGGAAGTTTGGATTATAGACCGTTAACAACAGCAGATCCTGTAAGGTTCTTTTTTATAAATTACCATTCTAGGACTGTTTATATTGTAAATAAAAAATGTGTTGATACTCAAAGTCACTAAACTTATATTTAGTCTTACGGTTTTTTCTTTCTTTATGAGGGGTCATCACCAATATTTTAAGAAGAAAACCAAGAAATCATGTACTTTATACTCACTGCCCACAACTTTAAATGTTACAAGTGCTGCTGCCCTCAAACATACCGTTTTCAAAGAAAATCCTTCCCATGTATGGAAAGGCACAAGGACATGAGTAGACCCCGTTTCCTTTCTGACCATCACATACTTTGATCTCAGTTCTGTATTTCTTTCTCATGGCTTAGATTGTAGATCTTACCACCTTTCCAATTTGTTACTAATTTGTTATTTTAAATAAATGGTATTCTGATTTTTAACAGTTACTGATGGTTATTGAGGCTGCAATGCACCAAAACTCCAGTACTGAGAAAAGTTCTATAGTTTTATCATTCGTTTACTTCATTACTTAGTTCTCATTGAAGAATGAGAATGTGTTATACAGATAATTTCATGAATAATAGTACTTATGAAAAACATCTGACCTAGCATATACACAATATATTAGTTATATAAAATATATTTGTATTAGGCAGCTGTGTTATTAGGATTAAATAGGATTAAATAGAATTGTTCTTCAAACTTGTATCCCATATACTTTAGGTCTTGCTGTACTTTCTTCATCCGAGTTCATGTTTAGGACAGGCAGATTGGATAACTTTTTTTGAAAGGGTTTAATGATAAAAAATGGTTTGGACTTTCATTTCTTTAATTATTCATATTTGTAAAAGTGTTTAAATTATTTTACTCAGTCTGAGAAACTTTTTTGCCTACGGTGTTCTTTGATAGTAGCTTTCCTATAACAAAGCTGAAAATATGTTACTTGGTAGAATAGAAATTTTTACTTTGTTATATATAAAATACATCTCATAAGGTACCTTATTAATGGAAATATAATGCTAGGAACATACTACCCTCTACAAAATTACTTCCTGAGGTAGTGTTTTACTAAAATTGAAATAAGCAGGTTTCCTTTACACTCAAAATTTTTGAAATAGTTGTATCTGATAGTCATTAAAATAAAACTCCTGGAGCAAATATTATATGGTTTATTTCCTATGGCTTCACATTCTACTGGTAATCACTAAAATAAAATTCTTTTCATTCCTAGATTGATGAACATAGGATATGTGTTTGTGTAAGAAAACGACCGCTCAATAAGAAAGGTATAATACTTAATAAGCTCAATAAAGAATTGATTTTCTTATTTTAGTGTATTTTGATAGTAGCACTAATCAAATTTGCTTAGAAAAGTTAATGTAAACCATTTCCTTTCATTTTATATTAACTATTATATAGATTCCTATGTTAAACCTATTGGTTATGCTCTATAAAGTATTGCTATTCCTTGTTCTTGCTTCACAGAAATCTTGATTCTTTTAAGTCAAGATTCTTTAAAATATTGATTCTTGTTTTGTTGAAATAAATTCATTGAATGGCATATTTATGGGGTGTTACACTATTTATAAATCTTAGCACTTTTATCAAAATTTCTACTTACAATAACTTTTGTACATTAATTCAAATGCTATAAAAATTACTGGGCATTGATTTCCTTTTTTTTTTTTTTTTTTTTTGTTTAGAAACTCAAATGAAAGATCTTGATGTGATCACAATACCTAGTAAAGATGTTGTGATGGTACATGAACCCAAACAGAAGGTAGATTTAACAAGGTACCTAGAAAACCAAACATTTCGCTTTGATTATGCCTTTGATGACTCAGCTCCTAATGAAATGGTTTACAGGTGAGTGAATAAGTTTTAAGTCAGAGTTTTATCCTTATTCCATGTGTCTGTCACTACCCTGAAACTTACATTGATCTTGGCATAGCTTGCCAAAGGTGTTACATGGTTTTTCATTCTGCATTTAAAATAAATGTAATAAACTCCATAGGGAGTATTAACACTTGTTTAATGCTTCTCAAAATCATACTTTTTATTGCTAACTGTTACTATATTCCTATCACAAACCAATGGGTAAAAGATTTCTGGAAAATATTAACTTTACCTGTAGAAATGGGTGCAGTGTGAAGAAAACTTCTAATTTGTACTTGATCTCTGCACTAGTAAAAAGTTTGAAAATACCTATTTTTATTCATCAGTCCTTAATTTGTGTAAAAGTATTTAGCATGTACCACCACATATAGTAAAAAAGTTCTGTAGATGTACTTAGATTTGTTTGTAATTTTTATCATCTTTAAGCTTGGTGGTAATTTTAAAATACAAGATTCTTTTGTTTATTCAATTTAAAAACTACTCTTACATGATACCTCTTACATTGATATTTTTGTTGCTTTCATTTTACAAAAATGCCTAGAAACAAATCAGATCTAATAAGAATCCTGAGCATTGAAGATATAAGTGAAATATGGTTAACACCATCTTAATTGATTGTAGACCAGTAAGGCCAGTAAACTGAGAGTTCGGTTGTAAAGAAAAAAGACAAAATTGAAGAACATACAAATGTTAAATACTGTGAGGATTGTATTTAAAGAGGGAATTAAAACCATAGATTGTATAATATTGTTTAGCTTTCTGTACCAAAAGTGTCTCCTCCACCTCACTTGTTTTTTCACCCCGTCTCATATATAGGCATGTTTGGCTTTCATAGTGGTTTTTAAGTAATCACTAGAAAGATACATTTCTGTGTATATGACAGATACAGTAAATCCTGTTTCACTCTATACTTTTGCTTCCTAAATTTACCACTTCTTAGCTGTATTCTCTCTTACACTGTACTTTCATGGATTAAGGAATGACACTTTCCGGGGGGCAGGGGTGTCTTATCACTCCACAGATTCACTTCTAGTGCTTTTTGACCATAACTTGCCTCCTGTTATTGTTTTGTGCCCTGCTGATTTTTATTTACAATTTTTTTTATTTGCTATATAAAGTATTTCACTGGTAGATTTGTTTTCTAATGTACCTTTTATTTTTAGTGTTCTGTTCAATAAAGAAACATTTGTCCTTCATCATCTTTTGACTCTAGCAATAAATTTTACCAGTATGGTTGAAAATAATCCTAGTTATAATAGTTTGTTATTCTTTTCCTGAATCAAGGTGATAAACTCAGAACTTTATATCTTAGTGGTTTAATTTATGTTGTTTTTGTCAAGTATAAATTGTTCACATTAAAAGTAATCATGGTGTTTCTACATATTTAGAAAGTTTAAAGATGTTTTTGCAGCAAAATGAAAAATAAATACTTTTGCAGTGTTTTTCCCTATTATATCTTGTGTGTTAAGGTTATCACTCTTTTCATTGTTTTTCTTTTAAAATTATAATTGAGCCGGGCGTGGTGGCGCACACCTGTAATCCCAGCACTCAGGAGCCTGAAGCAGGAGGATCATTGAGAGTTCGAGCGGAGCCTGGGCTACAGAGTGAGCTCAAGGCCAGCCTGAACTGCATAGCAAGACCCTGTCTCAAAAAGACAGAAAAACCCACAAAAATTAAAATTGATACTTGTTTATTTTTATTTTACGTGTATTACTACTGTGACCATTTTTTATTATAGAATTATTTCTTGGAATTCTACTTTAAATAACTTCAAGCAGTTTTAGGATGTGTTTATTTTAAAATAAACTTTTTTTTAAAAGTATTTATTGAAAATGTTGCCATCTGTTTTATTTTTAAATACTACTTTTATTTGTTGTTTAACTTAAATATTTGCAACACAGTCTGACTGATACATTTTTATTTTTAAGATTTACTGCTCGGCCACTTGTTGAAACTATATTTGAAAGGGGAATGGCTACATGCTTTGCCTATGGGCAGACTGGAAGTGGAAAAACTCATGTGAGTGATTCATGTGGTATGATGCCACAGTTTTCTTTATTCGTTGCTTAGTTCTAGGACCTAAGTAATTAAGATTTATTCCTACATTATGTCTGTAATTCTTACTTTCTTTTCAAAATACAGACTATGGGTGGTGACTTTTCAGGAAAGAACCAAGATTGTTCTAAAGGAATATATGCATTAGCAGGTAAGTGTCTTTTTTGTGTATAATTTGTAGTATTCTTGGATATTACCAGATGGCTTGGAAATAAAGCTTTAAAATGTTACCCAGTAATTTTAGTATTCTATTAAGTGCATATCAATTGTAGGTTATCCTGTTTCTTAAAAAGAACTGTAAGATTAAGCTTTCATGTAACAAAAATCTTGATTTTACTGTGTCATTGTAATTTGGTACGTTGTTTGAAATTAATGCACACTATTGAATAGGTGAATTATAAAAAGAGTGTTTGGTATGGCTAAGAGAATAACCTTATCTAATCATGTGTAATTATAAATTGTGCATAAGGACAAGTATGAACATTCTTTTATGAAGTATGAAGGAGACTCACTCCTTTTGTAGGTATTTTTTGTCATATTAATATTCACTTTACTTTTCATTTTCATTGATATCATAGGTGAAGATTAACACTAAAAATGAAAAGGTTAAATAGCATTTAAAATACATATTTGTTACATGTTAACAATTTTCTGTATATGAAATTCTTGACAGCTCGAGATGTCTTTTTAATGTTAAAGAAGCCAAACTATAAAAAGCTAGAACTTCAAGTATATGCAACCTTTTTTGAAATTTATAGTGGAAAGGTATGTGCAAATTTTGATTTTGTTTTTTTTATTGTTACAAAATATATATAATACAACTTTTTAACCATTTTTAGATATATAACTCAGTGGTATTTGAGTTTTTTGATAACTGTACCATTACAAACTTGTACTGTTATGTTAGAATTTATGTAAATATCACTTGAAATTCTCAGTGTTAAACATTATTGTTCTAATAATAATTTTCATTGTTGAAATATTTTCCAGATTCATTTTTATAGAACTGATTCTTTTTTTTAAAAAAGTTCATTTTCCATTTGAATATGATTTTTTATAGGTGTTTGACTTGCTAAATAGGAAAACAAAATTAAGAGTTCTAGAAGATGGAAAACAGCAAGTTCAAGTAGTTGGATTACAGGAACGAGAAGTCAAATGTGTTGAAGATGTACTGAAACTCATTGACATAGGCAACAGTTGCAGGTAAGTCCCATTTTAATTAAGAAAAAAATTCTGTGGATATGGCATAAAAACAAGCAGAGATGTTCTCTACTACATCTTGGGTTTTAAAAAATCACTGTTACAAAAACCACACAGATTTGAGTGACATGTTATATTGACACCATATTAATATATTATTACATATACATTAAATTGTATGAATACTTTTAATTTAACTGCTAACTCAGTGTCTCATTTAAATTTAAATATGAAAACTGACTGTAGATTTTTTTACTGTTTTTAATGAAAATAGCATGGTTAAACAAAGTTTTTATATACCAAGATATTCTTAATCACATTACAGAACATCTGGTCAAACATCTGCAAATGCACATTCATCTCGGAGCCATGCGGTGTTTCAAATTATTCTTAGGCGGAAGGGAAAACTACATGGTAAATTTTCTCTCATCGATTTGGCTGGAAATGAAAGAGGAGCTGATACTTCCAGTGCAGACAGGCAAACTAGGCTTGAAGGTGCTGAAATTAATAAAAGCCTTTTAGCACTTAAGGTAAATAAAATGTATTTAATTGTTAAAAGTCTTTCTTTGTTGGTTTTTATTTTATTGACTCCGTTACAAAATAATACTTGTTTACTCAACCAAGGACTTTAAACTTTAGTTGTTACCCTTAACAGATTTTATTACACCTACAAGTGTTCCTCGCACACATTAATTCCTTTCAGGTGGGATAAAAAATATGGGAGTTGGCAGGCCAAACCTTAGGCTAAAGATTCTAAAGACCTTAAGGCTCTTAGTTACATTTTCTTGAGGAAAGCAAGCAAAACAGAATTGAGTTAAGATATAGTTTCTCAGGAGAAAAGTGTCGAATGACTTTTAAAACATTTAGCGAGGTTATTCATTTCCTTTTCTAGAAAAGCAAAGCTTGAAAGTATTACAACAAAACATTTTATATTTTGAAATGCCACTGTAACATTTTAACTTTAATAGTTTTTCTATACCTGTCACTTTTATACAGGAGTGATGTGTCTAGAAGTATTTTTTAATAATAAAGTTTTGTTCTTGTTCATTTTTTAATTAACAGTATGGGAACATTTTTACAATGCTATAAAACTGTTTAGACTTTTCAGAGCTCATTAGACCTTAAATGTTAAGTTGTAGTAAGACACTTTTAAAATATGTTACTTAAGGTCACTCTTCATAAGAAAGCCTCATCCGTAATACTTGCTTTCTTAATTTTCAGGAGTGCATCAGAGCCTTAGGTAGAAATAAACCTCATACTCCTTTCCGAGCAAGTAAACTCACTCAGGTGTTAAGAGATTCATTCATAGGTGAAAACTCGCGTACCTGCATGGTAAGTTTGTTTATTTTAATTCAGAGTGTCTTAGAAATTTTTAATATGTATTAATTACAGTCACTTGTGAGAGATACAGTGGTATTCAAGATCTCCTGGCCTAATGTGGTGGCCCATACCTGTGACCCTCACTACTGAAGAGGGTAAGGCCAGAGGGATGCAAGTTCAAGGCCCGCCTGGGCAATTTAGCAAGACCCTGTATCAAGAAAGAAAAAACGGCTGAGGTAGCTTATGGGAAGACCCTGGGTTACAGGGTGTGGGGGGGTGTGGCTGCTGACATTCTGATAGCAGACTGTGCTCCATCTGTGGTGCATTTTACTAATTTGAGCATCTGAGTTATTTCATATGTAATATCAGCTAATAGTTTGTAGAGATCTGGGAATTCTGCTATATTCTAAAGATTATTATTAGTTTTTGGCAATTTTAGCAAACTTAACTTGACTGAACTTTCTCCAGACTCTTGTTTCCACTGGTGTAGGCAGCAACTAAATTTTAATCTCTTTTTAGACTTAATTATGTTACCGGTAGTTTGTATATACCTAGCTCAGGAGTCAGCTAGACTTGGGCAATTGATACGTAAAATTTTAGTTTACCCCTTGGTTGTTCTCTCCCTTCTGGGACAACTTAAACTTCTCCAGCTACTGTGATCCCTGCTCCCAAACTATGTACTTTAGTTTTTAAGCAGTACTACTGCAAGTTTCTAATCAAGTCATAGTTGTCCTGGGTAACTGTAGTGGGGTTTACCCTTGGGCAAAATACTGTTAAAACAGTAGGTAGCAGGAGATACTGAGTGCTGTTCCCTTCCTCAATATGCTTATCTTTATTTCTACTGGACTTTGATCACTTTCTGGTTGTTTATATTTTAACTGGACTTCACAATGATTATATGATTATGGTATTAGCAAATTATCTTAAGAGTTCAGATATTGTTAATAAGTATTTTTAAATAACCTTTTGTAAAATTAGACCTAGATGAGCTATCTGTAAGGATTATTGTCTTAATTATTTGTGACATTTTACCTTTCATTTTCCCCCCTATAGATTGCTACAATCTCTCCAGGGATGGCATCCTGTGAAAATACTCTTAATACATTAAGATACGCAAACAGGTATGAGAGATGATACCAGTTTTGAAGTTTGAAATGTAATACTATGTTAGAACAGTATATAGTATGATTAAAATGTCTGCCAGGGCCAGTTTTACTACACTGTTCTTTGAATTTTCAGGAAAAAATTTTTAATACATTGTTCTTTAAGATAACATTTATATTGTGAAGCTTTAAAAATGAGTAGAAATACACTGTAATTAGAGAAATAACTGATATCCTTAGTAAAATTGACCATTCTACCTTAGACAATGATTATGTTTCAACTAGAGTTCATAATATTTTAATCACATTTAAATCATGTAAACTCTTCCTATTACATTAAGACTCCTAAGTGAGACTAGTCTGTGTTTAAGTTTTGCTATATGCTGAAAGTTATTTCTGATAGTATTACAAGTTATAAATGGGAAACCTAGAATTTGAGTAAGAATTGTATTTTGTTATTCATGTCACTAGGATTTCCAATTTTAAAAACTAACTTGAATCATTACAGATGAAGTGCAAAATGCATTATAAACTATTAAAGTGTTTATTCCTTACATAAGTGAATAATTAAATAAATACTTGCAAAATGAAAACTCCTGTCATCAGATCAGGGAGTAGGACATTACCAACTCTTCAAAAAGTTTTCCTTAATGATAGCAAATTCTGAGTAATTTTCCCAAATCCATTAATCTGTGCCATGAGGTAACCATTGTCCTGACTTGCATTAATTTAGTCATTTTCTTTTTGTTGTTGAGCTGAGGACTCACTATGTTGTCCAGGCTGGCCTTGAACACACGAGCTACCTAAGGAGCCAAGATTACTAGCAGGGACCACCATGCCCTCCACCTAAAAGTAGTTTTACTATCTATGAATGTGTCCTTGGCCAACATAGCTAGCTGTATATATTTAGATCATATTCTTTAATCTTTTTTATCTTTTACCTCAGTTGAAGAGATTTTAAATGTTAATAAAAACATTGTTGGGAAGTATAAACTTATTGATCTTTTGTAAAAGATATTAAAATGTAATAGCTACTTTAAAATGTATTAAGAACTTTATTTTCAAAATTTATTCCCTTTTAAAGTTTGAGTTATGAGTTCTTCACTGTGCTGCTTTAGATATATGGGATTTTTATCCAGTTAAAAAGCGGCTTTAACATTGTTGATGGAATAGTGGGGAAAAGCTTAGTGTGGTAGATTCTTTGCATTTTATAAAATTAAAACAGAACTCCTCTGTATCTTAAAACTTTAGAACTGAATAAGGACTCCCCAGAATATTATGAAAAATGACATACAGGTTGAGTATCCTTTATCTGAAATGCTTGAGATTTGAGGTATTTTGGATGTTTTTAAATTTTGGAACTTTCACATATACGTGAGCTATCTTTGGGACATGATACAGTTCTAAACGAAATCTGCTTATATTTCAAATACTCCTATAAACTGAAGGTAATATACAGTATTTGGTAAGGCTGCGTTTTAACTGGTAGCACATGGGAGTCATTGGTGAAGTTTTCCACAAATGGTGTGTTGCTGCTCAAAAAAGTTCAGGTTTAGAGCATTTCAGATTTTAGATTTTTGACTTTGGAATGTTTACCTTTGTGTCTGGCTGTTCCTCTAGTTCAGTGGTGGCGAGCCAGTGACATGTGTGCTGCAGCAGGCGCGCAGAGCCCTCTGTGTTGGCACACAAGGCCCCCCGGCAGCCAAGCATCAGATAATAGTCTTTTTCTAAAGTAAAAACCTCAGTATTCAGGTTTAATTGCCGTGTTTTGCACTTTGTGGTAAACACGTGGGTCTGGGGTTGCAGTTTGGGCACTTGGTCCCTAAAAGGGTTTGTTTTTTTTTTTTCATCGTTGCTCTAGTTAGTTTAGGTTGAAGTATAATGTTTTGTTATCATATAACGTAGCTCGTTTGCCACACAGCTAACCATCTGGGACAAACTATTTCTGTGTCCTTTTTATTCCAAATCTCTAGGGGTGCATTTTCACCCATTCTTGCATGCCAAATATTCCATAACCTTTAAGAGTTAGTAACTTTTTTTCAGTCAGAAATTCATTACTCTTTAATATTAGGTCTGCCTCACATTTGGGCAAATATTTGAAGAGGGTAGTACTATTATATTAAAGTTTCCATATTTTTAAAATATTGTTTATTAAATGTTCAACACTTCGTTTTCAAGACTCAGCATACTGATTGAAAAGTGTGTTCTCAAGACAGAATAGGCTTAATAACTGATTTATTCCTTAAGGGCAACAAAGCCTCTATGTCCTGATACATTTAATATCCAGAGGTTAATGATTATATCTTTCTTAAAAGATTGTTTTGAGAACTAAGAGGGATAATCTATATAAAGCATTTACCACAGTACCTGGAATATATTGCGCACATTAATTATCCTGGTTGCTATTTCAGGGCAGTGTTCTGTTTTAAAAATTCAATTAGGGACTAGTGAAGTAACTTGGTGGTAGAGTGCTTGACAACAGACTCGTTGCCCCAAGTTTAATCCCCAGCACTGCAGAGAGACACCAAGGGAGAGAGAAGAGAGGAAAGAATCCTTATTTTGGGTTGAAAATCCAACCCATCTACTTTTGAAGTGTTTTGTGGGAGTTGACATTGTACTAAGCAATTAAGATGAAAAATCCAGTTGTAATCTCTTGAGAAAATTTAGATATTTTACAGAGTAAAAGAGAAAATCTTCACAGTGAAAGGAGTAATTGTCCCAAAGAGAAAAGAGGTACAGGAATATGAAAGACAGTAGCCCCTGTTCTGACCCAAAGGATATAGTGTTTGGGTAATGGCAGACATTAGTGATTGGGTCTTGGGTAGAAGAGTGATTAAGAATGTTGTCATACCATATTTGAGTTAATGTGAATCCTATATATATAGTTTGGCTTGGGCAAGAGGGTGTATTAGAGGAAAAACTTGTAAATGAGGTTATAGGAAAAATTTGAGGATGATGTAAAGAGGTATCTTAGGAGATGATGAAGCACATAACAAACGAAGTTGGAAGTAAAGAGTTAACAGAAATCTGTATTTGTGTGTGTGGTTCATAAACTTTCCAAAGTCACTATCTTAACGAGGACGGACAAATGAATCTAGGATTGAAACTTTCACATAGCTATTCCCAGTAGATTAAAGTAAAAATCTAGATAGAAAATATACATTAATTTGATTGTATGGAGTTACTGATATTTGACTGGGTTTTGACTTAGGATGAAGGGCATTTCATTTATTTTAACTCACAAGTCACAAGAAAAACAGACTTCTGTTAGTATTGTTGAATGTTTTAAGGCTTGTCCTCAGGGCTAGGTTTAAACCTCAGTTACACCATGTAGTTGTTAAATGACTATGAGTCATTACTTTATTTCTCTTAGTTTTCTCATGTATGAAATGAGAAATGTCAAAAATTGTCATAGAAACTATATAATATAGTACCTGATAGTGACTAATCCTTCATATAGGAAGTATTTAGTAATTATTGCTTACTGTTCTGAAATGAGATTAGCCCAAAAGGGACAAGAGGATCACAGAGATAGAATGAAAAGTTGTAACTTGATTAACTATAACTAGTATAAGATATTGGCAAAAGCAATTTACATTCCATTTGAGTTTTTAATCACTAGGCACAAAAAAATTGAATGACTTTTTAAAATTGTCCTTGGAATATTTCATAGCTAATACTATTCCAGATGGATAAGCAGGAGTTAATTCATTAAAAACCAGGGGTGGTACCTTGACATTAGTACCTAAGGAGTCCTCTTTGAGAAGGTCTGCAATAATGTTGCAGAATTATTAACACCAGTGAACAAAATATTCCTGCTACTGTCCACATGAGAAAGTCAGATCCAACAGGCTTGTAGTTAAAATAAGGAGCATTTCAGATTTAGGTAATGGCCTAGTTAAATTTCTAGGAAGGTTTAAGAGAGAAGAAGAAAACATGCCAGAAAGGAAAGATTAGGTCTTCCCAGTGGGGATCAGTTAGCCTAAGAGGTTCTGAAATCTCTGAAAAATTGATTGTAAATTAATATCCTAATAGATTGTTGAAAAAATGGTGATAGCCTTTTTTAAACAAGTAAACCTGAATATTAAATGAAAACAAAATGTGTATTGCTGTCGTTACAAGAGCGTTTTCTTTTAATTTGTTGCTGTTTTGGTGCTGCAGAGTAAAGGAGTTTGGAATTAGTCCATCAGACATTCCCTTCTCACAGGGTGGTGGCAGTCGCCCTGATCTTTCTCCTTCTTATGAGTATGACGACTTTTCTCCTTCGATTACCAGGTCTACCTCTTTCTGTATATAAGATGCCTATTTTGATAGTTTCTTTTGAACTGTGCTCTATATAAACATTTCATTTACTTTTGTCCTGGGCCATTTTATTTTTCACTTCATTTCATTTGGCAGGTGGTGGTTGTACTGCATGATCCGCATTGTTATGTTTTTATTATTTGCTTTACAATGTTGATTTAGAATTCAGGCTTCCTAGTTCTCATATTTTTTGAAGGGTGATGTCACTTTTGTATACTTAGCATTAAAAGTTACATTGCTTTACTTCATATGAAGTTTACTTTTATTCTGTATGATCTTACAGGGAAATGACAAGGATATTCTTGACTTAAATTTCCCAAATATGTAAATTTAAGTATGGGTAAACATTTTTAAAACGATAAACTCTTATAATCTTTATATACTCATAATAAAATTCAGCTATTTTGAGCATTAAAACTGCCAGAAGCCTGCAAAGTATTATCTATTTTCTTGATTTTGGCCATGACCCATTTGTGGATCCTAATTGCCATTTTTAACTTTTTCTGTTCGAACAATGTAATTGTAAAAGTCTTTTCTTTGAAACTATAAATCTGCATACTTTGCTAATTCTTATATACAATAATTATACTTGAAGTAATTACAAAATTGCTTAAATCAACTCCTACAAGTAAACAACCAAATATCCCCTTAGATTTTTGCCTATAAAGGTGACATCAGTCTTAGTGTGTTACTTGAATTGCCTTATGTTGTACAGGTCAGTATTTTCTTGTTCCTGTGCATGAGTCATTGTTAATTTTAGAAGCCTGTTATGTGTTTGTTTATAGGGTGAAAGAATTGACTGTAGATCCAACTGCCGCTGGTGATGTCCGCCCAATAATGCACCATCAACCAAACCAGATTGATGATTTAGAGACGCAATGGGGTGTGGGGAGCTCCCCCCAAAGAGATGATCTAAAACTGCTTTGTGAACAAAATGTGAGTGACATAGTTGTGATCGATCTGATTTTAGTTTGTCTTTTGTAGTAGCAAAACTTAGTTGAAAACTCATCTAAATCAGAGATGAACAAACTACCCTGTTGCCAACTATGTTTTTACAAATAAATTTTTATAGGAATGTAGCCATGCTTATTCATTTGAGTACTGTATGGCTGCTTTCTTACTATAGCATGGATGACACTGTGTGTGGCTCATGAATCCAGAACATCTACATTCTGGTTTTCCAACCTCCTGATCTAAACTTTTTTTCAGATTTTGTATCTAGTAAAGTTTTAATAAATAATGAAAAGCAAATTTAAGAATTATACATACATCTTATGTACAATTTAGAAAGAAATGAACTGGGTTTGTCATGGTGGTGTGTACCTGTAATCCCAGCACTCATGAGGTAGGAGGATCACTACCAGTTCAAGACCATCATGGGCTACATGTGAGTTCAAGGCCATCCTGAACTATGAAGTGAGATCCTGTCTCCCAGAAAAAGAACTATGGACATAAGCATATTGGATTTTTTTTTTCAGGTGGGGTCTCACTATATCGTTCAGAGCGGCCTCAAACTAAGGATGATCCTCCTGCCTTGGCCTCCAGAGGGCTAGGGTTACAGACATGGGCCATCGTACCTGGTAGCCATCCATATTTAAAGGATACATGAAAGCCAGGCATGGTGACGCAGGCCCGTAATCCCAGCACTCGGGAGACTGAGGCAGGAGGAGCGTTGGAAGTTCAAAACCAGCCTGGGCTACAAAGTGAGCTCAAGGCCATCCTGACCTGTATAGTGAGACCCTGTCTCAGACAAAAAAAGAAAGGGTGCATGAACTGTTCAAAAATTAAATATAGCAAAATGCCAATATTCGTGAAACCAAGTTGTTTTCAGTATGTCTGAAATATTTTAGTTTATTTTATAATTTAATTTTTTTTCTTAAATATATACCCACTATATAAGGACAAAAAAATAAAAAGAAGAGCATAAACAATGCGCACTTGTACACAACTGCTTCTGATCCATCAAGAGGCCCTTTCTATTTGTGAGAGGTAATTATTTATGTGGGTACAGTATTTAACTTCACTTTTAAAATGTAGCCAGGTGTGGTGGCACATGCCTGTAATTTCCATACTTGGGAGGCTGACACAGGAGGATTGCCACAAGTCAAGGCCAGCTTTGACTATACAGTGAGTTCAAGACCAGCTGGAACTACATTGTGAGACCCTGTTTCAAAAAAAGCAATTAATTAGTCTGGGCATGGTGGCCCACACCTGTAATCCCAGCACTCAGGAGGCTGAAGCAGGGGGATTGCTGCAAGTTCGAGGCCAGCCTGAACTGCGTAATGAAATTTTGTCTCACATTGTACACACACACACAAAAGCCACCTGATTTAATCCTTATAGTTTAATGTGGTAGGTGTTATAATTCTTACTTTGTAATTGATATTCAAAGATGTTTAAGCAACTTCACCAAGATTATACAGATGGTAAGTGCCAAAACCAGATTGAAACCTAGATATTTTTAGTGCCAGAGCCAAATTTTATTTCAGGTAAACTTACTAAAATGACAAATTAACATGCAGCTTTTTGTTACCATGTTCTGTATCACTCACTACTACTAAAACTGGACTGAAAGCAGCTGTTCTCACCCAGAAGTGATTTCACCTGCCCAGGGCACACTGTGTGGAGACATTTTCGATCATCAGGTCTGAAGTGATATATGCCTGGTGGGTAGAGGCAAAGGATGCTGTTGAACATTTAATACCATGCACAGGACAGTATCCCCCACCCAGTCCATACAAAATGTCCTGATTCCAAGATTAAGAAAACGTGAGTGAACGTGAAAGTTCTAAATTTTGAAGCATGGAGACGAAGAACTATTCCATCTCCTGTCTCCACAAGCTTTGAAGGAGCCAGGTTGTTCTTAAAATACTCAAAGTAATCCCTGCATTGTTCCTGGATATGGTACCTCACAAAGATACAGAAAACCAGAGTAAGATAAGCACTCCCTACAGCATATCTTTATATTTTGTTGCAATTGTTGAGCTTTTGCAGAGCCTTAATTTGGAGAGATTAGCTAGATGGAGATGATCAGGAATAATCTGGGAATTTAAAGTATGACATCAGCAGTTTTTACAGCTTTTGTGTTTCAGAAAATGCATTATTTGCCAACCTCAGGGGACTCACCTTGAGATGGTTTAGCATTAGCTTATTATGTATTATGCATGTATATATATTCTTAGAATATTAAGTCAACCTGAGTAGATAAAAATGGACTAGCAACTGAGACATAACACTAGAAAGAAAACTAGTACAAGTGGATGGGTATTCAAGTGCATAGTATTCCAGAAAAAGAAAGTTCATAGACAATTTTTATAGTATACTATTGTCTTGGTTACTTTTTTCTCGTTGCTGAGACAAAATACCCAACACCCAAACTGAAGGAAGGAAAGGTTTATTTAGCTTACAGTTTGTGGAGGTTTCAGTCCTTACTTGGCTGGTTCTGAGGCAGAATGGCACATGGCAGAGGGCAAACTGTTCACGGCAGCACAGCACAGCAAAAACCGCAAGCAAAAGGGAGGAATGGCTGCAAGCAGCCTCCTTTTCTCCCCTACATTGTAAACAGTCTACCCCCGCCCAGGGGGTGTGTACCTCTCACATAACCTTCAGGTCCTCCTCTTCCACAGGCTCAGGATGTTTACAAAGCACCTTGGCTTCCTCCTGAATCACACAGTTAACCTTTAAAGCTTCCCAAATTAACATAAACAACATCTCACAAGGGTAAGGGCATATCCTGTTTACCCCAAGATTTACAACTGTTGAGTTACTTAGTTAAACCTCTAGACTCCCCAAGTTGACACAATGTATCAACCATAACTATATAAAACAATAGGCGTCTGCGTAGTAACTTGAAGCAACAGAAATTTAGGGTTAAAGGGAAGGTGCATAAACACAGGCTGAATGTTACGCGTTTGTCAGAGAGGGAGAGAGGGTATATGAGGAAATGCCAGCACATCCTGATGGAAAGCAGGTACATATTTCCTCAGAGAAAGTCACTCTGATTATATAAACTTTCAGAGATGAAAGAGTCAAATGTCTACTTAATAATGTTTAATGTAAGTTAAACTTTGTACATTTATTTTGAGTCATGTATTTTATTTGAAAAGTGGTGCTTTTCTGCTCATATTTTACAAAACAAATTGACTTTCTGCTTGGTTGTCTTCATCACTAAAGCCATATTACTAAAGTAATTCCTTAGCCACTGGATTGGGAAGGAAACACCAAAAAGAAAGTTAAGCCAGTAAAGTTCAATTTGATGTAAGACTGAAATAATCATATGTTGTATATATGTATGTGTGTATGCATATACACACATATTTGTTTCCTGTTGTTGACAAAATAGAAGCGTAAGTTGTCAATTCAAAGTTTTGAGCTGGGCAGTGGTGGTAACAACTTCTCATCCCAGCACTCTGGGAGGCTGAGGTGGGAGGATCACAAATTGAAGCCCAGCCTAGGTAATTCACATAGAGACCCTATTACGAAATAAAAAACCGGAAAAAAATTTCAAATTTCTGTAACAATTGCCAGAAACAGTGGCACACACCTGTAGCATCAGCTACAGTACCCAAGAGGCTGAGGCAGGAAGATCACTTTAGTACAGGAGTCTGGGAACTCATAGATAGCCTGAACAACATAGACACCCTGTCTCTTTTAAAAAAAAAAAAATCTGTAAAGAGTTGGTAAGGAAATAGAAAATAAGATTTACTGAGAATTGACTCTTTCACAACACTAATTTGATAGCCACTGTCATGAACAGTTTACCTTTACGTCTTGTAAAGATGTTATTTTTACATTTCTTTTAAGAAGACATTTGTAAGGCACAGTGGTGCGTGTCTGTAACCCCAGCTACAGGTGAAGCTTGAGAGGAGGCAGGAGGATTGAAAGTTTGAGTTCAACCTGTAAAACATAGCAAGACTCTGCCTTAAAATTTAAAAGAATTTTTGGAAAGAAGTGGGAGTATAGTTGAAACTGAAGGCCCTGGGTTCCAGCCACAGTACTGCAGCAAAAGTGAAGACTGTAGGTAAAGAAACATTGTTAAGCACCTACATGTGCTTTTCAGCTTAACAGTGGGGTTTCATCCTGATAAAGCCATCGTAGTTTGAAAATATGGTAAGTCAGAGATACTTTTACTGTACCTCACTGCCCAACATCATAGATTATTAGCAACACAGTACACAGTATAGTGCCAGTTACTTTCCTTGGCGCTGTGGCTTACTGGTGCTGTCAAGCATCACAAGAGAGCACCACATATTGCTAGCCCAAGAAAGCTCAAAATTTAAAGTATGTTTTCTAAATGCATTTTGCTTCCATGCTAATGTGAAGTCATGAAATTGTAAGTCAAACCATCATTATAATATGAAGGAAATGCTGTATTTTGGTTTACGTACAACTTGCAGTGAGTATGTATTTGAAAAACTGTAGTCTATTCCAAAAGAGACTGCTTTTTATGATGGTTATGCAGTAAAGTCTAGACTAAAGTGACAATTACTCTTTACTCATGATAAGGTTTGGGTTGAACTACTAAGAGGTACTTTAACTCCTAAAACATTCTATTTTCAGGAAGAAGAGGTTTCTCCACAACTGTTTACTTTCCATGAAGCTGTGTCACAAATGGTAGAAATGGAAGAGCAAGTTGTAGAAGATCACAGGGCAGTATTCCAGGTAAAGTAAGAAAAGACCTTTCTTGCACTATATTAACCAAAAACTTGTAATACTTTGAATGTAGCACTATTCTCTTTAAAAAACATTATTTGTACATATGAGCAAGTATATTTTAGCACATACGACAGGACAACTATTTTTCCCCATAGTATTTTTTTATAGAATGATAACTCCAAACATTTCCTTGAAGCATGGTAAAAATCTTTGTGTGCTTTTGCTTGATTTTAACAGTTCCTTTTTGTTTTTGTTTTGTTTTGTTTTGTTTTGTTTTGTTTTGCAGTACTGGGGATTGAACTTAGGACCCTGCGCTTGCTAGGCAAGCGCTTACTCCACTGAGCTATATCCCCAGCCCCTTGACAGTTCCTTTTTGGAAATGAGTTGAACTTTTGCCTATCACTGCTAATTTCTTTGTGAGTCCAGTTTATTTCACAGCAGTAAGAAAAAACTCTTTAAAGAGTTACACAGCAGTTGAGGAAGTATCAGTCTTTGCAGAAGAGAAGGAGCACCTTAAGAGATAGAGAAATACTTCTTGGACTGACCTGTCAGCATCAGGTTGAGTGAAAGGTGGTATGTCCCTTCCTGTGTCAGTAACTCCTTAGATGTTCGTCTCTTAACAGTATTTTTACAAGCTGGGTGCGATGACGCACAACTGTAATCCCAGCTATTTGGGAGGCTGAAGCAGGAAGATTGCAAGTTAGAGGCCAGTCAGGCAACTTAGGGAGACCCTGTCTAAAAATAATTTGAGGAGGGCTGAGAATGTAACTCAGGATAGAGCACTATATGTGTGAGCGGCTCTGGGATCATTCCTCAATAAGGCAAAGAATAATTCTAAAAAACATGTTTACTGTTCAGTCCTTCTCCCTGCCATTTTGGTTTGGTTTGGTTTGGTTTTACTTTATTTTTAAGTCTTGTATGTTACCCAGGCTGGCTTCTAGGCTTAGGCAATCCTTCTGCCTCAGACTCCTGAGTGTCTGGGACCACAGGTCACTTTATCCAGCTGCCACATTTTTAACAGAACATCCTGGATGTTGGTATTTCGTGAGGAAATAAAGATACCATTTTACATCTTTGTAAAATTGTACTATTGGCTTGACCTTATTACCCCCACCCTCATTTGTCTTACTGTTGTGAGGGGAAAATTGAGCAATAACTCTGTCTTCCTTACTGTCCTATCTTTCCTGATGTCAAAGTGAAGCACCTCAGTGGTAGTCGTTCAAGCACCTGAATAAAGGATTCCAATATGAAAGAAAACATGTTATTTTAAATTAGGATATATATTCACTAAAATAGCTTAGGGCTTTGGTCAGGCGCTTACCGTGAGAATCTCTTCAGAGGCCTACTTGTTTGCATTCACTTGATTACAGACACTTGTTGTTTGTGTTCTTTTGGAACAAGATGTTATATGAAGACCATAATTCTTCACTGTGTTTACAGATAAAGTCTTAACGTTTATTGGCGTAACTGGATATTCTGATTTACAATCAAGTGAGGGGGTTTTCTGCTGTTGTATATATTATTCCTCTTTATTGTGATTTTATTTCCTCAAAATAAAGTTCTGTTATATAACAAAAGTATAGCTGAAGAAAAAACTATTGGGGTGTGCATATGTTTTCTGATTGATACGTAAAAATTTGCTAATACCTACCTAAGTTTGCCAATTCTGCCTGGTGATATAGTCTAGTTGTAATTAGCCATTAAAGTGCATTGATGTTTGGAAAACTGAGGTTATATACACCCCCAAAACCTTAAAATTCAGAACCATGTGATCTTGTTGATAAACTATAATTTATGTCATTGCCAGAAAATGAAATTGATAGGTTCTACATACCTAAAACCAGTCCAGATTGAAGGATTACCTTGGTACACTTTTGAAAGTGAACAGCAATTTATTGGCTCAGCTTCCTTTTCTAAAGTTGGCTTTGGGTTAGCTTCCCAGCACAGAGACAAGACACCTTACATACATAGTTTAGAGGAAGAAAAATTCATTTGGCACACAGTCTCCCAGGTTCCAGTTCACAGATGGCCAACTGCAGTGCTTTATGCCTGTGATGGTGAAGAAACATGACAAAAGGTGAGGCAAAGAGCAGCTGCTCACCTCACAGTACTCAGGAGCCAGAGTGAGGTGGAAAGAGCCAGAGAGAAAAGGGCCAAGGACCAGCTACAGTCCCAAGGTCACACCTCCACCATCATCCCCTTCAACTAGGCCCACCTCCTTTTTGTTCTCACCCATAATTCTATCAAATTGTGATCCTGTCAGTGGATTTATCTGGAAGGTAACGCTCTCCTGTTGGAATCTGTTCTCTAGGCTCTGCCCTTGACTGTCTCAGCATTGGGGATTGAGCTGTTAATACATGAGTCTTTGGGAGATAGGTATATAAACCATAACAGCTCTCCTTTGGTGCCTTACAGTCACAATAATTTTGAAGACTGTTTAATATTTAGGCCTTGTTTGGTGACTGTGACACCCTGTTTTAGTCCATTTTCTGCTGCTAACAACACAGTACTGCAGACTGGGTAAGCTGTAAAGAAAGAGGTTTATTTTGGCTTGCATTGCTGGTCCCAGGTTTGAAAGGCCCCATCTGTGATCACTTTCTTGCTGGCAGAGTCCCAAAGCAGCATAGGACAGCGCAAGAGGAAGGATAGAGTAAATGTTTTTGTGTGTGTGTATTCTGCTCTTTCTCTGTTTGTATAAAGCCACCAGAACTCAACTACAAGGAATTCTACTGATGACATTAATCCTGATTACTTCCCAAAGGCCCCACCTCTAAACCCTATAGCTGTATTACATTTCCATCCTCACAGTGGGGAGTAAACACTAACATGAGTTTCCAGAGGACAGGCTGTATTCATACCACGGTAGACTCCAACTAGATGTTCGTTCTAGATGTTCTGCAAGTTCTAGGATGTCAGTGCCCATCACATTGCTCAGTGGCTTATTGTGTTCAGTCTTCCCTGTTTGAGGGGCGGCTGTTGAGGTTTTGAGACTTACTCTGCTCATTCATGTTTTTCTGCTTGATTCATTCCTTCTCCCAACATCCTCACCCAGAACCCCTTAAAGGTTGATTAAAGTCATCTTTCTTGGCCCGTGTTACTCATGTGTGTTTTGTGTGTGAGTTTACGGAAATAAATTTTACTGTCTGAATAAAAATGTTTTATATCTATTAATATTTTAGAGAATATCATCTCAAGTATGTTTGAATATATTTAATGGAATTTATAAATTGCTATCTTTATGAAGAGACTCATTGAATTATTAAATGTTTGGTTTTTTAGGAATCAATCAGATGGTTAGAAGATGAAAAGGCTCTGCTAGAGATGACTGAAGAAGTAGACTATGATGTAGATTCATATGCTACACAACTTGAAGCTATTCTTGAGCAAAAAATAGACATTTTAACTGAACTGCGTGGTAATTGTTTTTTAATCTTAATGTTGGGTATGAAATCTGCTTGGTATTGGGATGTATACAGTGAGAGGATTCCACATTGCAAGAGGATATTTGCAGTGAAATTACAGGCATTATTTAGCACCTTCTTTCCAGAGGTATGAAGGCAGACCATGTTGTTTTGGTTTTTGTTTAACATAAGAGTACCACTTTAAGATCTCTAGTTTTTTTTTTTGTTTTTGTTTTTGTTTTTTGTCTTTTGAGAAGATAAAGATACCTTAAGGTTAAAGTGAGGGTTACACAAAACAGAAACCAAAAAAAAGAAGGAAAAATACACTTAAACAAACTTGCAAGTTTTATATACATACCCCATTCAGAATGTTCTTTTTTTTGGGTACCAGGAATCTAAACTCGTGACCTCAGGCTTGCCAGGCAAGCTCTTTTGCCAGTGTGGCATATTATATCCCCAGCTCCAAGAAGCTTCCTTTCTGATAGGCCAGTGCTCATCAGAGTTACTCTTTTGGATGAGGTCTCCCGAGGGTTATCGTTTTGTAACCTGCCTTCATCTGTTTTTTGGTGCCATTTTGCGTCTTTTTTCCAACTTTTTTCTTCTTTATAAATGAAGGGGACGGTATCAGGGTGGCTGCTCTTCGTGCTCATGGAGGGAAGAATGTGGCTCACGCTGCATCTTTTTGGCTTTTTCATTGGCTTAGCGTCAAGTGTGCACTGGCCTGTGTTCAGGTGGCTTCCGGTGATATGTATGTCTGCACATATACATGCAGTTCATCATGAAACCAGATGGAGTTTTTTAGTTTTTAGTAGTGAGTTAGCCCTCTACAAAGTTGGTTATTTGAAGTCATGTCCTCTAAGTCATTAGTATTTCCCTAAAGTCTATGTAACATTGAAGAAATTAGTCTACATGTTGCATTATTCATTCTTTTCAGTTTTTTCAGCCATCCAGAGATAATTTTAAGTTAATATCAGAGATTTAAGAGCTATTATCAATCACCAGATCCAGAAGTCCTTTCTAAATCATAGAAAAGTTAACTTTTTAAAACATCATTGTACTTCTAAAAAGAAAAAACTGATTTTTCAAATTGCTATTTTTTTCTTCTGGAGGGTATGAAGTGTTCTTTTTTTGTTGATGTGGGAAGGGTGTGTGTGTGTGTGTGTGTGTGTGTGGTGATGGGGACTTGCATAACACATTCTAGATAAGTCTTTTATCACTAAACTGTACTCCCAGTTTAGAGTAGGATTTGTATAACATTGGCACTATGAACATTTTGGTCCAGACAATTTTTTGTTGAGAGGTACTACCCTATGCATTGTGAAGTGTTTACCACCACCCTTGGCTTCTGTGTGCTAGAGGACAGAAGCACATACACTGACGACTAAAACCATCACCAGACAGTACTAAATTTTCCTCTTGAGTGCAGAACTTACCCCATTTGAAAGTCACTGCTATAGAAAGATGTCATTTACTGACAATTTACTGACCTATCTCTAACTCTCCTGATTCTGATTCAGCACTTGATAGACAGTAGGACAGAATGTCTTCAAAGCAAGGAGGTGTTCTCCTGCCATCTCCTTTCATAGTACCAAATGAGAATAACCTGCCATTTCTTTCCTAAAAATAAACTTTAACTTAAAAAAGGTAAAAAGGGAATGAGTAGAAAGAAATACCTAAAAAAAAAAAAAAGAGAGAGAAAGAAATACCTATTTTACAGTTTAGAAATTCATAATTTTCCTTTTAGACATTACTATATAGTTGATGGTCTCCCTCTACTCTCAAAAGAATTCAAATAAGATGAAACTGATGCTTTAAAATGTCCCCAACAGAAGGAAAATTGATTGAAAGATACAGAAAGATAGGTATTTGTTCATGTTGTGGAACACATTTATAATCCAGACTATTCTAGAAGCTGAGGCAGGATTGCACAACCCACACTACCCTGACCAACTTAGTGAGAACCTGTCAAAATAAAAAATTTAAGCTGCATCTGGGGATGCAGCTTGGCGGTAGAGTGCTTGCCTGGTATATGCACTACAGAAAGATATTGGCAGAAAGAGAGAACAAGAGAGGAGGCAGGAAGGAATCTGTAATGAACCTGTTGCTATATTTGAGCACTATATTTATTTTTGAGGCTCTAGACCAGTGGTGGTGAGCCTACAGCACACGTGTTACAGCAGGCTCTTTGTATCATTGAGAGCTCTAAAAGGTTCACCATCGTTGCTCTAGACAATGTAGAATCAAAGGGAAAATACAAAATTACTGTGAAATAGAGCCAACTTAGTAGGACCCAAAAGTTGTATGTTACATAGCATGTAATACAATATTTACACCCCTGTTCTTTTCTTTTTCCAAGATAAAGTGAAATCTTTTCGTGCAGCTCTACAAGAAGAAGAACAAGCCAGCAAGCAAATTAATCCGAAGAGACCCCGTGCCCTGTAAATCGGTATTTGCTGCTAAAGGATCCCCAGAACCCTCACTGCTGTAACAGTGTTTCAGCTGGAAGGGCCATTTCAAAGTTTGAAATTCTAAGTGTCTGTGGAAAATGTCTTGTCCTTCATCTGAATGACATTTCAATTTTGGAAACACTCCTTTGTCTATAAAATGCTTCTAGTCTAGGAGGGAAAATCAAGATTTGGGATTAGTAAGCATTTTGTCTCACTGTTCTCCAGATGCTGGTTTACTTTCAGAGATCCCGCCAGTTTTATTTCTGTGTGATGAAGTAAGATTGTGGACTTGATCCAGAGGTGGATAGTAGGGAGAAGCCACAGCATTTCCTTTTCACTCAGTTCAATTTCATAGCAAGACTGAGCAGTTTTAAATCCTTTGAGTGCATGCATACCTCATCAGTGATTGTACATACCTTGCCTACTCCTAAAGACAGCTGTGCTCACCTCTTCCTGCTCTGTGCCTTGACTAAGGCTATTGACCCTAAATGTCTGAAGCACAGCCAAGTTAATTACATTCCTTATTTGTCACTGTAAATTACCTTTACTGTGTGTACATTTTTACTGTATTTGAGACACTTTTTGTGTGTGACTAGTTAATTTTGCAGGATGTGCCATATCATTGAACGGAACTAAGTCTGTGACAGTGGACATAGCTGCTGGACCATTCCATCTTATATGTAAAGAAACCTGGAATTATGATTTTAAAACCATATAACATGTGATTATAATTTTCTTAGCATTTTCTTTGTAAAAAACTAAAATATAAACTAGTTGGTGTATAATAAAAAGTACTGAAATTCTGAGAAGAGTTTTATCTTAGGATAATGCATATATATGCAGTGTGTGTGCCAGTGTGGTATTAACAAGACTAATAGTGCAATTTGATGCTTACAGATACCATTACTTAAGTTGATGTGTTCACTAGCACCCCAAAATACACCTTTTTGATGTACTGTTAAAGGAAATTGGCTTCTGATGCATGAACATTTACATGTACATTGAGAGTAGTCCATAATAGAAGTTAGTTTAAGCCAAGTGTAGACAGTATGTATTCCCTTGAGAAACAATTAAGCTGAGAGTTTACCTTGCCTTATTAGGCAGATCAAACCCAGGCTCCATCCAGTACCTAATATGTGATGTGTCAGCGTGATTTGGTGAGAATCACCGAATTTTCACCAGTAGATTGGTGGGAAGGTATGCTACTCCTTAAATGGCAGCACTTATTTTTTACAGTTGGATACTTGGAGGAAGAAAAACTGGCCATTTTGCATGTAAATACTTTTAAGAGATTTATATCTCTCTAGGAGTTTTCCCACAGTTCCCAGGATAGTCTTGGAATAGATTACCAAAAGATCTTCCAAGGATACCTTGTTTTGACGCACTCCAGGGAACTACTAGCTCGTTCATGAGCCAAAGGGAAGCAATGAATAGAGAATCACATGAGCCAGATTCTTGAATTCACTGTTCATAAACCTTAGAGGGTAGCTGTGGGAAATCTTACTACCATGGTGAAAAGCTCTGTAAACATAAAATCTAAAGCAAATGTAGATTTTTCACAGTATGCTTATTAATAAAAGAAATCTATGGAATGAATTTAGAGATAATTTCCTTCAGTACAATCGCCTTTGTTTTGGAAGGGACTCAGGTTTTCTTGCAGTTGTAAGATATATTCTATTTGTGTTTATTTCAAAGACAAGAGGAGGAATAGAGAACTATTACTATTGACCTTGCAGAGGCTGTTTAAAAATGTAGTTTTGCAGACCACCAGTCTTTAAAGGGGAATAAAATATGTGGACTTGCTTATTTTAAGCACAACAGATTAGCTTTATTCCTTGCATTGGATGGGTACTATCTCTGGAGGGTCTTTTTATAGCAAACATGCTGCCTTATACTACGATGGCTTCACCCTGATCAGTAGTCAAAGTATTTCAGAAATTAATACAGAAAAGATGTTAGGAGGTAGTTTAGTATACATACAGTCTTTTGGCTTTGCAGATGAGGAAAACTAAAGATCAAAAGGAGGACTGAAACTCCATGTGGTAAAACTGCATGGGGTAAAAGTAAACCACCTAGGAAAGCTGAGTTGGCTGGGTGTGGTGGTGCACGCGTGTAATCCCAGTACTTGGGAGGCCAAGGCAGGAGGATTGTTGAGAGTTTAAGGCCAGCCTGCACTGCATAGCGAGACCCTGTCTCAAAAAGACCAAAAAAAACAAAAAACTCAGTTGAATCTTACTATTTTTTTCTATAATGATAAGATTGACACAAGTGAATTTTGCAAAGTAAGTAGTTTTGAGATTTCTAAAAAATCAACTCTCAAGTAAATTTACTATTTAGGTAACAAAATGGTTTATTTCAGCAAAATAACCTCAGCTTTTTATTCTTAAGACTTGAGAGCTGTTATCCCAAATGTGTTTAAGCAAACACCTTCCCCATTTTAGCTTTTCTCAGTGCATTTTTCCTTTACTAGGTGGAACCTTTCCTATTAAATTTTAGGTTTAAAGAAATCCAAATATCAAAGTATTTTTATTAATTTTCTTATGTAAATGAAATAGCTACTATAACTTCATTAAAATATATTAACAGCATTTAGTATTATATTGGTTGAAACATAGTAGCTAATAAAACATGACATCTATTGAAATTTTCAATCTCTCAGTTTTTAAATAGCTTAAAAGCATCAGGTATATGAAAAAGTGCTGAAGTTATATGACCCCAAGAACTTGTACTTGTGGGGACATCTTTTTTTTGGAGTTGAAAGGAAACAGGTTAAACAAAACCCTTTGAAATTTGCTAAATCTATGATTGCCAAGAAAGGTGATACAATTTTACAGTTGATTTCATTCTAGTTGACCTTCATTTTATAAGGACTCACATCCAGAACATGACTGGCACTGCATTATGGCAGCTGACCTGGGGTTACCCTTCTGTAGTCTGCGCTACAATAGGTCAGCTCAAGAGGCAGGCAATAATACACAAGACTGTGTAGGATAAACAAGGGAAAGAATAAGAGAAGCAAAATAAAATTTTAAGAAACATTTGTTTTATTGTACACATGAGTAAGGTATGGTAAACAAGTGACTATTTGAACATCTTTTAACTTAAGGGACAAAGGTGAAGACCTAAATAGCCCATGAACTACGACACAGTTAACAGAAGAGTAACATCTTTATACAGTAAGCTGTTAGAAATGGTAAGTTTGAGTGCAAGGTTGTGCGTAAGCGCGGCTTATGTATAGATTTGACACTGTCCTGTTCAAAACAAGGCAATACCAAAAACAAGCTGGGTATCCAGAACTGATCACCTTTAAAAATATATAGTAATACACAGTACAAGAGTAGTATTAAATCAGAAATACTCAAGTAAACAAATGTCTCAGTGGAGTAAAAGCATAGTTCATCTTTTCAGTTAGAAATACACAGTATTTTTTCTTGATTTTGAAAATTCTGTCTCCCAATAGTATGACTAGGCAAAATGGATGCCTTCTGCATTGAATCCATGTAGCAATCTGGAAAACAGGCAAAAACAAAATGAGACAGCACTGGAAAAAATGTGGGTATTGTGAAGAAATTGTGTATGGGTGGATCTGTTCCATTAATTTTTACACACAGACACGTGAGCATCCTTACGCACCCACCTACTCCTAACAATAGTCCTTATTTTGAATGTAAATGTATAAGATATATCTTGGTTGAAACCATGTCATGCTGGTATCTTTTGTTAAAGCCTACATGTCTTAATGTTGAATTTGACTGAAATGAAGACTTGTGCTATCCCAGGCCTAAAGCTCCCTGGCACTTGTTCCATTCCAGCATGGTAACTGAAGAAGCAGCTGTCTGGAATTTGAGGCAGAAGCCAGAGAAATGACCACTCATCAGGTGCTCATTTGTCTCTCGAGTTCTTACTAAGGTTCAGATTATCTATTTACACATCGTTTCTCTGTGGAAACTTACATACTTACCAGACTTTAGTCAGCAAACTACAACTTCAAGAAATTTAGTAAAAATGAAAGAACATAAAATTAAAAAAAAAATGTCTTAGACTTCAGATTATTTTCAGGCTGGGTCTAGGATCAAGTCCAATGAATTAAAATATCTGAAAAAGGCAAAGTGTAAGTCCTTATAAATAGTGTTCATTGCTAGGGTAACGCCTAGGAGACTTCGTTCTGCCAGAGCCAGTGAATGAATGAAGCTCCACTTGTCTTAGTTGTGTAGAACTGTTTCCAGCTTGAAAAGGTCAAGCGACCCTCATTTCTTATTCAGCCTGTAGAACATGGACGCTTGAAAAGTACACAGCCAAGAACTTTTGGAAGATAGTGTTAATGAGTAAAAGCAACCAGTACAAGTTAATTTAGTTGAGTAATTAATGGAAGCCTTACTCTTTTATAAGACGTACCTGCTTATTAGTGCAAGGAAAGAAACATTTGGCTGAAATTGTCCAGATAGTGATGACGCCCTTTTACTTCGTATGTGTGCAGTCTGCCTTGGGCTAAAAAATCGATTACTAAGGGGATAAGCAGGTATGATAATAACTGACAGCTCACGCTGAAGAGCTTTTTAGCTAGTCCTAATAAGGAAATGAATCAGATCGTTACACACATTAACTTTCCTTCCTTATGGGTTACTTTGAAGAAATGAACTACTAAGAGTAAGACCATGAGGGGGGGAAGGGGAAGAAGGGCAAGAACGTGCACACGACAACATATATGAACACGGGGCAATCTTGTGGCTGAGACTGTTCTTTACTACTGTTCTTGGAGAAAATGTTTATTCTGCTGCAGCTAACTAGCCTCCATCTTCTACACCAAATACTGTTCCATGCCATGGAAGTGCTATGCAATAATTCTCCCAGGTAGCACCTTATACCACTTACAAGCCTTTAAATCTCTAATCTGAAGGTATCTTCGTACAGAAATGTAAACACTAAGGGAAGAAAAACTGTAATTACCTGATAAAGTCATCTATGTCCATGGAACGGGCCCGTTTGTCATTAAAACCTGTGCTGGTTAGGATTTGCTGTATTTTATCTGCTATGCTGAAATCTTCTGGTATTACCTATCAATACAAGATTCAGAATAAATGAACAACATATCTTTAATGAAATTACTTTGGCTCATTTTTTTAGTCCAGTAAGTCTGAACAGCCATCTGGAACACATCTGTTAATGACAGGTTTAAAAACCTGGTAACGGGTAAGGCCTGGATGTCTAATAAGCTAAGTGGCTGACCTTTAGAAAATATGCAACACCTTACCAAAAAGTCATACATAGTGCCCTTCCTTCTGATTTGGCAGTATTCGGATTGCACCCAGGGCCTTCTCACTGAGCTGTATCTGCAGCTCTGTTTGGAGCCAGGTCCCACTAGGGTACCCAGGCTTGGCTCCACCCGGAGGTGCTTGTGCTACCTCGGCCTCCCAGTGCTGGGTTACAGGGTACCCCGGGGCTCCCTGCTCCCTTCTTTACTTTTTAAAATTCTTAACAGTTACCAGTTGCAGACTTCACAAATGAAACTAACCGCTGCTTTAAAATTTAGTGGTTAATCTGTTAAAGGTGACATTTTCTTGGCACAAATTTCACCTAACCAGACAATTTTTCTGAGATGATCTTGTTTCATACTTGATTCATACCTTTTACCCACAGACTTTCCTTGATCCAATATAGTAATTTTTTACTTAGGCCAATATTTTACATGACTTCTGCCCATGTAAAATACCTTACTGCGGTACAATAAACCATATGAAGTACAACCCCTCAGAGCCGTAAAAATACAAAGGAAATCTTTTATTACACTAAAAGCTAGAGACATCTCATAGATGAATGTGTGTAGTGCAAGAGCACATACTTGTTCAAAGGAAGTAATACAGGTGATCAAAGGCATGAGGCTCATATCCAGAAATCTGCTTTTCAGTCCATAATTTCTGGGTGTTTAAAAAAGTTAACAAAACAGTAACTTCAGGTTTTTAACTGCAACAGACCAGGGATGATCATAATTCAGAAAATAGCAAATTGTACACAACTGTCTTAAGCTGAGCAAGCTACACATTTTATAGCTTTGAGAAAATTATAACTGGGCTGAGTCTGATTTTTTTTTGTCTTTGGGAGAGGGTCTTGATATGCAGTTCAGGCTGGAACGATCTTCCTGCCTCAGCCTGCAGGCGTATGCCACCACACCCAGCCTGAATCTGATTCTTGTTACATTTAAAACAAATGTCAGTAGTGAAAAGACAGTAAGAAGGGAGTACAGGTTTTTCAGGTGCATTCCAGAGACTGCACAGAAGCTTTACCCTCAGAATTCAGTCAAAATTATGTTAGTCCTATCTTCTAAGGAGCCTACAGAGTATGCAAAATAGTCTCAGTGACAGAACAAAAAGTAAAAATAGATGGGCATTTTAAAACAAATCACTGGGAATAAGTTTCAATATTACAATATTTCAATATTATAACTTACAATATTATGGATGGAACAGTGAATTCTGTAGTTTTTTTCCAGTAGCTGTTGTACTGCACTTGATCTATGGCATAAATGGTACACTATTATTTCAAAATCAGCTATTATACATACCTCCTTTCACTTTAGACAACACTAAATCTGTGTTCCCTTAGATGAAATTACAGAATTTTACAAGATGTTCAATATTTACACTCGAAGCAAACACTTTAAAAAGTAGAGTCCTGACAAGCATCTCTTTAAAAAACAAAAAATAAGACACACATTGTATTTGGTTTTTTGTTTTAAGAAACAACCTTAGGCGAGGCATGGTGGCACACACCAATAATCCCAGCACTCAGGAGGCTGAGGCAGCCGTGAATTTGAGGGTAGCCCAGGCTACATAGTGAGTTCCAGCCAGCCTGAAATACTGTGAGATCCTGTCTCAAAAAACAAAAACAAGAAAGAAAAGAGTCTTGGGCCGGGGATATAGCTCAGCAGTGCCTATCTGGCAAGCGCAAAGTCCTGAGTTTGATTCCCAGGACCAGGAAAAAAAATAGTCTTGCTATGCTGCCCAGGCTGGCGTCTATACTCCTGTGCTAAAGTGATACTCCTACCTCAGCTTCCAAGTAGCTAGCTTGGAGTATTGGCATCACCTTAGCTCCTTAAATCCTCCTGGCAGTGGAGGCAAACCTAAGGCATGTGTGCTGCAGTGCATATGCAGAGTACTCTGTCAACATGTAAGTCAAATCGCCCCAACAGCAAGGCATTGAATAACAGTTTTTTTCTAAACTAAAACCTTGGTATTCAGGTTTAATTGCAGTGTTGGCACTTTGTGGTAAATAAGTGGGTTTGGGGTTGCAGTCTTAACACTCCGACTCTCAAATGTTCTCCATCCCTGGGGCCTAGACCCTCCACAAAATCCCTCAAAATCATATAATCGCAGCTATTCCAGAGGCTAACACCGAAGGATCCCACATTCAAAGCCAGCCTGGCAACTTCGCAAGACCCTCTCAAAAAGAAAAAAGGGGACGGGTGGTTCAGTGGTGGAGTGCACTGGTCCTTTATAAACAAGAAATTAGTAAAATACTTACTTAAATGCTGCAGACAGTGTCTTGTTTTTCCTAACAAAAGTAATCCTTACAAGGCCATCCCATTCCTGAAATAGGAGATGGTTATTTTCTTCTAAATGTTTGTCTGTGCCTGCTAAGTATTGTCTTCTAATATATAAAACTTTCAGAGTGATAAAACGTCTATCTTGATCTGCCTGGCATATATGCAAAGTAAGATGTATTCTAGGTTTCTACATTTTTATATGCCTCATTGAATATATTTTATCATGTCTTTTAACTGGAAAAAAAGTACAATTATCCCATGTGTGAACACAGAACATGGCATGGCATTTAGTTAAGCCTAAGTATCACTTTCAAAAATAAGATTCAAAACACATGAAAAGATGTGGCAGGCAGAGTGTCCCTGTAATCCCAGCACTTGGGAGGCTGAAGCAGGTAGGAACACTGAGTTTAAACCCAATTGGGGCAACATAGCAAGTGGAAGGACAGCCTGGATTATACAGTAAGACCCTGACTCAAAAAAACCCCAAAAGAACAAATAGACACAAAGTCTAATATAGTGGTGCGGGCCTATAATCCCACCTACTCTGGACTAGAAGCTCAGGCAAGCCTAGGCAACTCAGCAAGACCACGGCTCAAAGTGAAGAAAAAGGGGTACAGATGTAGCTTTGTGGTACAGCTTTGGAGGGTTCAACCTTAGAACCATCACCCCCCTCCGTCCAGCAGACACACCTAACCCTTCCAGGAGTTATGGTCACATCGCCCCATTTACCACCAGCTTATCACAATCATGTTTTTCATGGTCACGTTTCTCTGTCAACATACTATTTACATCTAGTGGTCTGGACTGTTTTAAACCACCAAAACTTTTTTAAAATAATACTATTAGCCAGGTATGGTGGCGCATACCTGTAATCCCAGCAATTTAGTGACTTAGCAAGATCCTGTCTCAAAAAGTACTGGAGATGTGTCTCAATGGGGAAGGCTTGGATACCAAAAAAAAAAGGTAAAAGTATTTAAGAACCTTCATTTTATCTTTTATTGTGTTTTCCAAGTTTTATTCAGACAAGTTTTTACAGCTGGCATCCTAAGTGAAATGCAGCTGCATTCTAATTGTATTGCCAGTTACAACTTCTCCATGTTTTCTGTGGTCTTCAAAACTGTCTTACAAATTATTCCATCTATTCTATCACAAAGGCATACCATAACTCTCATTCTCCTATATTTAGACATTGAGGTGGATTTAATAGTTTTCTGCTGCTGTAGATATACATCGTCTTCCAGCCTGGGTGCTCTCTTTACTGAGTGACCTAGTAGTTAAGGCTCACCTGAAAATTGATGGGTGGTGGTGGATTCTTAGGTTCTATTCTTACAACACTGGATTCTACTTTAGGTGGCGGTCTGAAGTTATTCTTTCCCACCTGTTAATCAGAAAATGTTTAGTCCTCTCAAAGGCAACTTGTAGTAATCAAAGATACTGTCCTGACAGTAGGCAGAGGTAGGTGCTCAAGGATGAATTAAGCTAGATTATTTTAACAATAAAAAATCACTTACTTTCATTAGATGGTCCACACGAGCTAACAGCTGTGTATTAATTGACAGTCTGCAGTATAACTTGTCCCCAGGCTTTGCAACTAATCTGAGAGCAAATTCTCTTTGAAACATAAGTATAGCACATCTGAAAAGAAACCAGAAAGGAATAAGGAAATGGTCATTTTCAACTAAAATGTATTTCAATTAAAAATAATTTTCTTGGGAGGGAAACAGCAAATCGGTACCTGTGGTTAGTAACAATTAGTTCAGCTAATCAGAAAAAACAACACTTTCTGCCTTGGCCTTATGACTAAAAAATGAGAGGCAGGAGCACTGCCATGAGTTTTAGGCCGGCCTGAGCTACACAGTGAGTTCCATGCCGGACAGAACTGTATGGCCAGACCGTGTCTCAAAAAAAAAAACAAAACATGAAATCACTGGCTTTGCTTTAAAACAGCTGTACCCTAATGTCTAGGAAGACAGCTTGCCCTCAATGATCACATGAACAAGTATTGCATATTTCACTGGGCCATCATCACCAGTTCTCTGAAAACAAAATCAACTCTACAGCAGAATTACACTGCGCTATGCAGCACTCTTCAGAAGAAGTGAGACTGCAGAAGAAAGTTGCAGACTTTCAGGTTCTTTAAAGAACCTGAACTTCGTCCTCAGTAAACCACTGGAAGGGTTTTGGAAGCTAACAAAAAGATCTTTCAGGTTGCACTTTGACTTTTTCTTAAAATTTGGCAGTATTTGTGGTCTTTTGTCACAAACCTGAAGAAAGGTCGGTGCAGCAACAGCTTGAAGACAAAAGGAGATGATATCTGTAAAAGAATTACTAGTTACTTTCACAAAAGACACCTGGAAACCACAGAAGCACTTGGAATGTTTCTGCCAGTTCAAGGACACACCTGATAAGGCAAATTTGCCACACAGGCGTCAAAAAATGGCAAATCCGTTTTCAGCACATCACCCACCATCACCTGAAGTTTGCTGGCTAGGGGCCTGATGATAAGAAAAGAAATTTTAAAAGAGTATTGTTTCATAAATTTGAAATGTACTTCAGTTCTATCATGTATACTCACGTGCCCTGAACTCTTTTGTGCAGTTCGGCTATAAGTCTTGGGTCAAGTTCACAGGCCACTACCTGAATTAAGAACAAAAACTTCTTTCAGGTACTGGCAGCAGTTAGCTGGTACCCTAGTCTCAACTTTAGGCCTCAACTTCAGCTGCTGGTCAGGCAACTCCAACTTCTTTGCTTTGTCCCTCCAGGGCTTCAGGTGGTTTAACCGCTCTTGATAAGTATTTTTGAGTTATCTCAGTGTTCACATTTTCTTCTAGTCCTCTTAACAAACACATAAGCCATTCCCTAGGTTGAATTCTCTGTTGATACACCAAATGTGGCTTCTGCTTTCCTAACATAGCACTTTTTTTTTTTTTTTTTTTTGCGGTACTGGGGATCAAACTCAGGACCTTATACTTGCCAGGCAGGCACTTATTCCACTAGGCTATATCCCCAGCCCTAGCACGTATTTTCTAAGATAAAATTTCTAGTAAGAGGTCAAAAATCACTATAAAAATAACAGCAATTAAAACAGGGTTACACTGGCAATACAGTTGAGCTCATAGTCATTTCTGATAGCAAAACCTTAAATCTCCTTTTTACCTTTTTTGCCTTTTCTAATAACTTTACAGTCATGTTACCAGTTCCAGGTCCAACTTCCAGCACCACATCGGTGGGTCTTAAGGCAGCCTAAAAGCAAGCAAACTATTTAGTTCTCCTGGCACACCTGCAAGTTTACACCTGAACATCTTGTTCATTTAGTGTTGAGATTTTACTGTTTAAAATTTCAGATTTCTTCATGATCTCTGTGGTTTACAAAATTACTTCAATATTATGTGCTAAGGAAAAATCTAAGTTCTCTCCTATTCTGGGTAAATATTTGATGTTAGGAGTCAGAAGAGCAGGAACAACAGTTCTTTGTGTGATTGGCTTTTGCTTTCTACCTTGCAAATGATTTCAGCAACTTTGTTACCAACTCTTCATATCAACCAACAAGTTTAAACGAGAGAGGACTGTATATGATGAACTTGCCTGAATCATAGCATGTTGGACTAAGACTTCCCAGTTTTTAATCCATGTATGATTTCAGATACCTAGGAAGACAAGGGGGCTGCAGTATTCTGTGAGATCCAATTACTGTGTAAGACAAGATCCTTTTAATCTTTCTGCAGCTCCATGATGCTTCCCCTGTAAGAGTAATTTGCACCATCTCTATTTTATTTCCTACCACTAACTGTCCATACAAATAAGAGAATCATCAACCTCTATAGGGAGAATATTCCAACTAATTCATGTGGCACTGAAATACAGAGAATATATGTGGTACCATGATTTTCTGAGACACAGACTTTCTGATGTGTAGTTTTTGACTGCAACAAATAAAAACTAATAGTGATACGATGCTTAGGAAGTCATTAGAATATAATCAGGAATTGAACAAGTACAACAGGCTAGTGATAAAGTAGACAATCCACAGACGCAGAATTTGGGGTTAGAAGAAATACAGACATACAGAATGAAGCATCCTAGATAATGCTTTAATTCAACAAATATTTACAGACCATCTGTTTTACGTCGGGCACCCTGCCTGCGCTTAAGTATTCCGAAAAGTGAAATTAACCCAACAACTCTCCTCTTCACACTCACCTTATCAATAATACTGTTAACAATGAGAGGATTTTTCAGAATGTGCTGTCCAATCCCCGTGTTGAAAGTGAGTCCTGGAAGAAGACATTGAACAGCCTTAATTTCCCAAATAAGATTAGTAGTCAGGCCGTTCACAGCCACAAGCAGGATGGGCAGGGAGAAGCGAGCGCCCGGGACGGCTCCCTCTCAGTCTCTCCCTCCTGCTGCCACGGGGCCCGAGCACGCGCGACGTGCAGGACCCCGAGCCCGTGCTCCGCGCCCGGGGCTTCTGTCGCTCCGGTCTCGCTCCGCGCCGGGCCCAGCTTCCTGCTCCCGGCTGTCAGTACCTGCGGTGCTCTTGGTCGCCCGGTTCTGTTCCTGCCGCTGGCGGCGACGGAGGCTCGCCCCCGACTTGACCTTCGGCATCTCAGGAGGAAACTGGCCCAGGGTCAGCAAAGTCAGGAGTCGCCAGAGCTGGCTTGGCTAAAAACCAGCCCGGGTGGAATCCACGTTGTCCCGCACCGTGTGGGGGAAGGTCGAACCCGCTTCCACGCCTCCCTCCGCCCGGGCTCCTCCCCGGAGGTGGGCGGAGTTTTGAGCCCAGTAGCCGCTGGGAATTGTAGTCACGGGCTGCAGGAACGCTTCCGCCGAGGAACCACCCTTCCCAGAAGACCCCGCGCCAGCAAGTCTGTCCGTGTTTGGATTGGTTGGTGAAGAATAGAGGCGGGGCCTCCTGAGGGTATATCCATACAGAGGTTTAAGGTGTGTGGCGCGGTGCACCTAAGGTTTAAGATACACCTGTGAAAAGTTTTGTTTGCTGAGTTTGGGAACGCCGACAATCTGAAGAGAGTTCTTTGACGTGTCTCTTCCCGGTTTCTCTTCAAACTGTAAGGCGGGAACCCCAGAATTCGGGAATAAATTTCGTGTTCCTTTGGGGGAATTTATTCAGCTGCCTGCTTTGTGGAAGACTCAGTTGGAATCATCTCCAGTTCCACTAGGGCTTCTGGCTGCTCACTGTCCCTTGCGCCTTGTCAGTCATTCCCTAAACATTTATTGAGCTCTAGCCCTGGAGCTGACCCAAATGCAAAGATGGTTTGACATACATAGATCAATAAATGTAATATATCACATAAACAGATACAAGCACAAAAAGCACATGATCATCTCAATAGATGTAGAAAAAGCCATGGGCAATATTTAACATCCTTTCATGAAGAAAATAGGTATAGAAGAACCTTATCCCAATCTGATAAAAGTCATTTGTAACAAACTTGCCAACATCATAAGAAGTGGGGAAAAATTGGAAGCTTTCCCTCTAAAGTGAAAAACAAGGATGCCCACTACTACCACTTCTGTTCAACAGAGTACTCAAAACATGAGCAAGAGCATGTAGGCAGGAAAAAGATAAAAGGGATATGTATGAGAAAGAAAAAAGTCAAATTAGTATTACTGTATTTGCAGATGACCTGATCCTCTACACAGAAGACCCTCAAAATCCATAAAAGATTCCTGGAATTAATAACCAAATTCAGCAATGTAGCAGAATACAAAATTAACACAAAAATCAATGGAGTTTCTATACACCAATAATGAACCCACTGAGGAGAAAGATCAGGAAAAACACACCATTTAGAATAACATCAAGAAAAAATAAATTCTGTACTTTGAAATTAAACTAAGGAAGTGGGAGACCTCTACAATGAAAAATAATTTTCTGAAAAAGGAAATCCAAGAGGATGTCAAAAAATGGAAAATAGCCCCTATTCCTGGATATGTAGAACCAATATAGTCAAAATGGTCATACTTCAAAAACTGATATATAGATTTAATGTAATCCCAATCATACCAACAGCATTCCTCAGAGAACCAGAACTTGCTAATGTTTCAAGTATTCAAATTCATGTGGAACCAGAAGACACCCAGAATAGCAAAAACAATCCCTAGCAAAGTAAGAGACATCCCAATCCCAGACTTAAAGTTATGTTACAAAGCTACTGTAATAAAACAGCATGGTATTTGCACAAAAACAGACGTGAGGCACAGTGGAACAAAATAGAGAAGCAGAAACAGTCTCAACCCATTCAATATATAATCTTTGACAAAGAGGCCAAAAACATACACTTGAGGAAGACAGCCCCTTTAACAAATGGTACTGGGAAAGCTGACTATCCACACTCAGAAGATTAAGTCTAGACCCAGGTATCCCTCACCATGCACTAAACTAAAAGCAAAATGGGTCAAAGAATTAAATGTTAAAACATAAACAATCTTCTGGAAGATAAAATAGGTAAAACTCTTAAAGTCATAGGCACAAGCAAGGACTTTCTAAGCAAGAAACTCAGTTGCATTGGAAATAGTACCAAGAATCAACAAATAGGATCATATAAAATTTTAAAAGCTTCTGTACAGTGAAGGAAACAACTAACTATTCCTCATACAGAGGACTCTTAGCTAGAATATATAAAGAATTCAAAAGAATTAGATCTCCCCAAACAAAGGACCAATCAACAAATTGGCAAATGAAATCAATAAATATTTCCCAGAAGCACAAAAGGCCAATAAATACATGAAGAAATATTCAACATTGCTGGACATTAGAACAATGAACACTCCTAATTCACAGGAATGTGGTGGCACATTCCTGTGATCCCAGCACTGGGGAGGCTGACACAAGAGGATCTCTGTGAGTTCAAGGCTACTTGCCTGTGGTACATAGTGAGTTGAAGACCAGCCTAAACTACATAGCAAGACCCTATCTCAAACAGAGACAAGCAAACAAATAACAAAAAAGAAACCAGCAACACTGGGATTTCACCTTAGCCAAGAAAGAATGGTATCATCAAGAAATTTAATAATCACAAAAGCTGGTCTGGCTGTGGGAGAAACGGAATACTTCTAAATTGTTGGTAGGGGTGTAAATTAGTATGACCACTATAGAAATCAGTATGGAGATTCTTCAAAAAACTAAAAGTAGAAATGACATTTGACCCAGGTATTCCCCTTCTAGGTATCTTCCCCAAAGAGTTGAAAGCATCATATTACAATTGTACATGCACAGCCATGTTAATAGCAGTATAATTTGTAATATCCAAATGTCAGAAGCAGTTTATATGTCCATTAATATATAAACTGACAAAGAAAATGTGGCATTTATACACAATGGAATACTACTCTGCCATAAAGAAAGGAAAACTTAGGTCATTTGTGGGAAAATGGATGCACCTTGGGAATCTAATGTCAAGTCAAATAAATCAGAGACACAAGTTTAAATATCACATGGCTTCTCTTATAGGAGGGGCTCAAACTGTGAATGAAGCACAAATAACATAAAAGATATATACTAGGAAGTAGGGAGTCAGATCTTTCTCAGATGAGAAGTGGATGAAGAGATGGAGGAGGGAAGGAGGGGAAAGGGATGAACAAAAGAACTGAGATGTCTTATGTACATGTGCCAACTCCACACAAGGGATATGAGCACGTCCTGAGAAGTACAGGAATGACAACTGAAAGGTTAAATCAGGCCATTCTTACAGCTTTTGTCATTAATAAAACGCAACTTGAAAACACAATTTTAATAGCCTTGACTTTGGTAGAAGAGGTGTATTTAAATTCTCAGCATGCTTGAAATGTTTATTATAAATGTATCAGTGCACACAATGAAGAATAAATATAAGATGTTAAGCATTTTCTTGTACATAAAATAGTTCCTTTCAGAATTTTATTGTATTCAGAAGTCATAGAAACATTAAGAATTTGAATTTCACACATTTTATGTAGGTTTAGCACTGAAATATCATATTCCTATAAGAGAGGAATAGAATTCAGCTGTCCAAAATAAATTTAAATCTAGTATCAAGCTACTGGCTTTCCATGAAACAATGAATCATTGTTGCATTTGTGACAATACCCAAATCTAAGTGGCAAATGGAGTGCTGTCTTAAATAGCAGGCCAATTGCTAAACATCTTCTACTTTTTTATATAATCACAAATACTACATTAAGGTTAATTAAGAAAGACTATGGTCTGAGTTTAATACCAGCATGCATGTGTTAGTCTTTTTCACACTACTACAATAAAGTAACCAAAGCTGGGATAATTTAATAAAGAAATGAAGCTGCAGGTCAGGGGCCTCCTTTGGGGATGGTTTTCCTGCTTTCAGCATCCTAAAATAGTATATCACAGTATATCACATGGCAAGAACCAGGGGGCATATGTGTCTACACCCTCCATTCTCCCTCTGCCTGTGCTCACTAGTTGCACATCAAAGGAAACCATTAATGATGAGACAATTTGAAGAATGGGGAAAGCATTTTTGATTGCCACTCAGACAGAGGACTAATATCTAGGATATATAAAGAACTCAAAAAGAAAATCTGAGCCCACCAAACTTAAAGACTCAATCCAAAAATGTGCATCTGAGATAGCTGTGATGGCACACATTTGTAATCCCAGAGCTTCGGAGGCTGAGCCTGAAAGATTACTGTGAGCTTGAGGCCAGCCTGGGCTATGTAGTGAGTTCAAGGCCAGTCTGAACGGTACAGTAAGGCCCTTTCTCAAGAAATCTGCCCAAGAGCCGGGGACAGAGCTCAGCGGAACAGTGCCTGCCTGGCAAGCGTGAGGTGGTGCGTTAAATTCCTGGTACAAAAAAGAAAAACAAAAAGAAAACCTCAAACCAAAAATGTGCATCTAAAACCAACAGACACTTCGCAGATGAAGAAATGCAAACAGCAAATAAATCTATGAAAAAGTGTTAAACATCACTAGCCATTCTTGAAAAAAATGTTCAACATCAGTAGTCAAAAACACTAGTTAAAAACAACACTGAGATTCCATCTAAATCCAGAAAGAACAGCCACCATCAAGGAACTAACCAATAATTAAATGTATAATTCCAAGATATGACAAGCTGAGGCAGGAGGATTGCCTTGAATTGGAGGCCACTCTGGACTACCTAGCGAGTTCAAGGAGAGCCTGAACTCACTAACAAGACCCTGTCTCAAGAAAAGAAGAAGGAAAAAGGAAGAAGGAAGAGAAGGAAGAAGAAAGAAGAGAAGAAAGAAGAAGGAAAAGGGGAAGGGGAAAGGGGAGGAGGAAGAGGACGAGGAGGAGGAGGAGGAGGAGGAGGAGGAGGAGAGATATCAACCAATAACAAATGCTGGTGAGGCCGTGGGAAGAAAAGAATCCTTCTCCATAGGTTGATGGTACTGTGAACTGATACAACCACTATGCAAATCAGTATGGAGATTGCTCAAAAAATTAAAAGTAGAAATTCCATTTGTCCCAGATCTTCCCCTTCTAGATATCTTCCCCAAAGGGTTAAACACATCACAGCACAGGAATGTATACACACTCATGCTGATAGCAGCACAGATCATAATAGTTAAATCTTGAAAACAACTTGTACGTCCATCAACAGATGAATGGATACAAAATATGTTATTTATACACAATGCAGTACTACTCTGCCATAAAAAGGGTGAACTTGAGTCACTTATAGGAAATTGGATGCACCTTGAGACCATAAATGTTAAGTAAAGTAACTCAAGAAACAAGCTGAAATATCACATGGTTTCTCTTACATGAAAAACTCAATGTGTGTGTAAATATATATATCAAAATAAAAGACAGATAATAGGAAAAAAGAGAAAGAAAAAAAGTATTGTAATCTAGTGTGGATAATGTCTCTAAAAGTGTGCCTTGATTTAGTACAATTGTCTTACATGTTTTATACGGTTTTAGGCTTATTAGTCTGGTTTTCAATCTGTATATATGATAGTTAACTTTATAAGGTCTTATAAGATAAATAGCAAATCTGATGCTGGAGAAGTAAAGGGGGGTACGGCGGAGGGGAAAGAGGAATTGAAGTGCGTTGTGTACATGTACCAATCCCCTGCAGTGATGTAATCATTGTGTACTGCAAACACACACTAATGAAAGGGAAAAACACAAAGTAGATACGGAAAGTAATATACATATGTTCAATAGTATGTGACCACAGCGTGGTCCATCTTGACAATCCGCATCCTAATCGTCTCCCACAGGCCCACCTCCCAATGCCAGAGCTGTATTAAGTTTCTACCCTCTGCCTTACGGTGACAACATGAACTCTTTGACACACTCTACGGTATCAGTGAGTCTAGGTATTATCAGAATGACAATCAATATCTCTTAGAAGTGATTGTTGAATAAGTGTTTTCACATCATTACCATTCTTAAGACAAAACTGTGGTACATCAAAATTTTAAAGGGTTTGTTTGAACAGACATTCATTCATGAATCAGCTCTTGATGGCAGGCAGTTTGGTGCTCCTCTAAAGGGGTTCTGGAGGAAGGGCTCTTCCCCCCCTCTTTCTCTCTTTCTCTTTCTCTTTCTCTTTCTCTTTCTCTTTCTCTTTCTCTTTCTCTTTCTCTTTCTCTTTCTCTTTCTCTTTCTCTTTCTCTTTCTCTTCTCTTTCTCTTTCTCTTTCTCTTTCTCTTTTTCTCTTCCTTCCTTCCTTCCTTCCTTCCTTCCTTCCTTCTTTCTCTTGATATAGTTCAGGTTGGCCTTGAACTCACTATGTAGCCCAATGTGGCCTCAATCTTGTGTTCTGTTGCTTCAGCCTCCCTAATGCTGATATTTCAGGCATGTGCCACCAATCCCAACTAGGGGAAGGTTAAATTGAATGAATGTGAATTTATGGCAAAGAAAATTCTGTCAGTAGTTAGTTGGTAATTCCTAATTGTTTCCTATGGTTTTTTTTACACTGAATTGATTTTTGATTTCCTTATGTAGGAATCCAGGGTGCTTAAATGGCCTCCCAATTAATTTTTTTAACCTCATAAAATAGTGCATATTATGTCTCTAAGTGATGCTTTCCAAATATAACAAAAAACATTATTAGCCAGGAACAATGACACATTCCTGTAATCCCAGCCCTCTAGAGGCCAAGGCCGAGACAGATGGTGAGTTTGAGGTTAACTTCAACTGCATAGTTCAAGGCCTGCCTGGGCTACATAGCAAGATATGTTGTCAAAAAACAACAACCAAAAACAGAAACAAAAAGAACACAAAATATAGTAGTTAGAATTCTACTTGTGAGTTGTAGTAGAGTCCATTTTGTATTGTATGTTTATAATCTCTATTTTAGTTTTTATTGCACTTCATCATTTTCAATGAAAGTATGAAATTGTTAAAGCAAGTATTATTACCATCTTTTGAATTTGAGGAAACTGAGATGGGGTGGAGCCCAGGTCCCTTGTTACAACCCAACAACAGCCTGCCTCCTTGGGCACTATGGTTCTGCCTCTAGCGAGATGTGGGCAACACAGTCAGTTTCCCCTGTCATTGGTCAATAGGTAGGGAAGCAAGAAGGCACTGAATCATTTGAAGTACAATTTACATCAGTTTCACATTTTCATGATGGTCTACCTTTCAGAGGATCCAAAAGTATAAAGCTAAAAGATTAAATCTTTGATTACCACGAATTTAAGCCTAAGCTATGTCTGTGGTTGGGCTGGGAATGTAGCTCAGTGGTAGAGCACTAGGCTATCATTTTTAAAGTCCTGGGCTTGATCCCAGCACAATCAATCCGTCCATCCTTCAATCAATCAATACCTTGTATGACAGTTAAAATGAAAACAAAATGACCAAACCAAAAACTTAACTTGTAAAAAACCCCCCAAAATACAGAAAATATTCATATATTTGCTATAACTTCCTTATGCTGGGCAAATGTCTATGAACATTTTGATACACACTATTTTCTCTTGTTGTTTTAACAACATGTATTTTAACACAGTGGGAGTCATACTGGATATACAAGTTACTGTTTTCATTCCACAAAACATGGTAACATTAAATGTACTTGGGTAGTGTAGCTCAATGGTAGAGTGCCTGGCATTTAAAAGCCCTGGATCAGATCCCTAGTACCACACATACACACAAAAAACACTTTTCCAAGTTATTATATTCTTTTAATAATCAATGTTGAAAACTGCTGCAGAAAATTTCATTTTGTGAATGCATGAGTTTACCAAATCATTTCTTTCTTTCCTTTTTTTATTTTTAAATTTTTGATAGTACTAGGTGTTGGACCTAGAGCTTTTACATGCTAGGCAAGCACTCCACCACCCAACTATATCCACTGCTCTTTATAAATTTTATTGGGAGGCAGGGTCTCACTGAATTGCCCAGATTGGTCTTGAACTTGTATTCTCCCACCTCAGCCTCACAAGTAGGGTTACAGGTATGTGCCACTGCACCTGGTTATTAAAGCATTTCCATACCATTGTTTTAGTTAAAAATAAATTTGTACACATTTAGTGCATACATGCAAATATTTCTCATGCTTCGAATTGTCTCCCTAGTATGGATTTTTAAGAGTGGAATTAGTCAAATTATATGAATATTTAATTTGGGTTATGTATTGACAGATTATTTTTTCTCATAAGCACTGGCCAATACGGTTTTGAAACAAAATGAATCTATTATGAATTATACTTTTAAGAAGAAATGAAACCATTTTTCAAAGACTTAGCTTCCTAATCTGGTATGATATAAACATCTTGTGAGCTAATTTATAAATGTCTAAGAGATATATTATAGAGCTGCCAAGACCAAATTTTACACAAGTTGTAATAATAAAATATAGTAAGGTAAATAGCTTATGATTCTGGAGCATGTTTTAATTTTGTCTTGCTGGGTTTTAAAAAAGAATCTTGTTCTATTTTGTCTTAACAAACCTAGCAGCTTAGAAAAACAGATTTATTTTCTTAGGGTTCTGGAAAGAAAGTCTAAAGTTGTCCGGCGGGTAAAGTTTCTTCAGGAGAAAAAGTTTCTTCTGTTGGAGAACACTCATTTCTGTGACTTTCCGAGTTCAAAGGCCAATCTCGTAAATTGGCCTATGACCCCTACTCCTTGGCTTATGATCCCTACATTGTTTCTCTACCTCTGTAGTCATATTTTCTTGTCTTTGATAATCCTGGTAAAAACCTCATAAAAACCCCAGTAATTATGTTGGACCCACAGGAAAATTTTCCCACAATAGGATCCTTAACTTAATGATGGCAAATTTGCAGGTTTTGGGGGTGAGGAAATGGACATGCTTTATTCTATCTGTCACAAAACATGTACTGTATCTAAATTTGAGTTTGTGTTCTTCCACTGGCAATCCTGACTGCAAAAATGACAATTCCAATGAGCATCATTTTCTAATCTGTCACATGAGGAATACTCTCCCTACAAGGGTGATGAGACAGGTTAAACTGTCTCAAGTTAAATACCTAGAACTTTAAAAAACACTTAGAACAGTAGCTGTGCCAGGTATGCAGACCTGTAATCATAGCTACTTAGAAGATGGAGGCAGGAGGATTGAAAGTTCCAGAGCAATTCAGACAGTTTCTCAAGATAAAAACATAAAAAAGACCAAGGGTGTAGTGTGGCGCTCCATGGGTGTTATGGTTGATACATTGTGTCAACTTGGAGAGCCTGGAGGTTTGACTGAGCGATTCAGCTGGAAGCCAGGGTCCTTAATTTGTATACATCCTGAGCCTGTGGAAGAGGAGGGCAGGGACACTGTGTGAGAGCTACATGCCCCCTGGGTTGGGGTAGCCTGTTTACAATGTAAGGGAAGACAAGAGGATGTTTGCAGGCATTCCTCCCTTTTGCTCTGGTTGTTTTTGCTGTGCTCTGCTGCCCTGAACAGTTTGCCCTCTGCCATGTGCCACTCTGCCTCAGAACCAGCCAAGTATGGACTAAAACCTCCACAAACTGTAAGCTAAATAAACCTTTCCTTCCTTCATTTTGAGCGTTGAGTATTTTGTCTCAGCAACGAGAGAAAAGTAACCAAGACAAAATTTGGTACCAGGAGTGGAGTTATTGCTGTGACTATACCTGATCATGTGGTTCAAGAGCCTTTGGAAATGGCTTGTGAGAAGAGTTTGGAAAGGTTTGGAGATGGCTGGTCAGAGCTTGGAAGACAAGAAGGCTGATAGAAATCCTGCCAGTAAAGACCAGGTTCAGGAGGTTTCTGTTGGGAAAAAAAAAACTTCGTTGGTTGTTGGACTTCAGATGATGTATGTTATGGCCTGGCAGAAAGTTTGTCTGCATTTTGCTTGTGTCCAGAGACTTTGCCTGAGACAAAGGGTGGCAGTGAACTAATTAATCTGGCAAAAAAAATTTTCAAGGCAGTAGAATATTGGGGCAATGGCATGGTTATTGTTGGGGGCTCTTAACCAGATTTATATTGACAATCAAAAACAAAGAGCCCAACAAGATGATTTAAAACGTTGTGAGTTTGGCCAGAAAAAAAGCTCCACTAAAGCTGTGGACTGCAAAGATAGGGCTGAGGGGATCTCTGAGAAGGAAGCCAAAGAGTGCCATGTTCCAGAATGGCGGCAATGCCCACAGCAGGTTCCAGAATGTAGGCAACATAAAAAATTTGCTCCTCAGCAATGGATTCAGTGTGCTCAGAGATCTAGGCACTCAACCCCTATGGCCAAGAGAGAAAAAACTTTGGCTACTGCTCCAGGTGGCAGCAGACCTGGGCATCATCCATGTGGCCCTGGCTTTAAATGCAAGGAAAATACAAGAGTTCTGAGGTTAAAGAGGCTTCCACCCAGATTTCAGAAGGCCTGCCAGGCAGTGTGCCCCTGAGAGGGCAATATGTGAGGCTGTGAGTGTGAGGCAAAAGGTGCCCTGGAGACCTCAGAAGTTTAGAAAAGACAGGACCGTGGATCATCTGAGAAAAGCTGCAAGTGGGGAGCAAAACAGGCCTAAGAGAGAAGCTGTGGAGGCTGTAACCACCAGAAGTGCCATAGGGGTGGACTCATGCAAGCCCTTTGGAGCTCACAATTTAAAACATGTTGCTTCAGATGCTGGATGTAAAATTACAAGACACAATGTTAGCCCTGCTGGATTTTGAACTTGCTTTGGTCCCAATGCTCTGTATCCCCCGTTTGTACCTTTTGAAATGGTAATGTTTATTTTGTGCCTTTAAACGTTGTGTTTAATTTTCATTTGTATGGGGACAAAACATTACAGTTCTAATATAAGCATGTCTTTATATCTGAAAACTGGTTTAAAGAAATGTGTCTGGTTGCCAAGTTGACAAGGGGTGAAATGCTATGGTTGATACATTGTGTCTACTTGGAGAGTCTGGAGGTTTAACAGTGATTCAGCCCAAAGCCAGGGTGCTTACTTTGTATACATTCTGAGCCTGTGGAAGAGGAGGGCATGGACACTGTGTGAGAGCTACATGCCCCCTGGGTGGGGGTAACCTATTTACGATGTAAGGGAAGAGAAGAGGCTGTTTGCAGGGATGCCTCCATTTTGCTCTGGTTGTTTTTGCTGTGCTCTGCTGCCCTGAACAGTTTGCCCTCTGCCATGTGCCACTCTGCCTCAGAACCGGCCAAGTATGGACTAAAACCTCCACAAACTGTAAGCTAAATAAACCTTTCCTTCCTTCATTTTGAGCGTTGAGTATTCTGTCTCAGCAACAAGAGAAAAGTAACCAAGACAATGGGTTTAATTCTCATTTTCTCAAGTGACAATGATGAGGACAACAGCAGCAACAGCAACACAGTAGGTGACACGTAGGAGGCGTTTATTGGAAGTTAGCTATAATAATGTGTTGAGGCACAGTGAGTTGCACTGATATTGAGTTGATTTCTTGGAACTTATTTGAGATTCGCAATAAAGGAAACAAATGTTTCTTTAATTTAGCATTTGCTTCATCAACTTCGTGCTTTCCCTTTGCAACTCTTAAATATATGCAGGAGAAAGAATTGGATTTATATTAGGGTTCTGATGTATCCTAAACAGACAGAATAAAGATTTAACTTAAACAATTGCCTGTGTTTGTAAAAAGCCTGAGAATACAGTAATGAATTCTCAGTAACAGCTGAGAACGCAGCACTGTATTATTTAGTCAGCTCTACACATTTACTTTATGCATAATGATAGATTTTACAGTCGTAGCAGCTACAGCTAAGACCTTTAGTATATCCTAATTTGGGATCCTAGAATTGGAAACAGAATTTTTCTGAGTTGGAAATTTGCTTAGATTTTCAAAGTGTCCATCACTCCCAGTAGAAGAAATCTACTCTTGTAAGCCAATTACGTTATTCTATTTTGAGCTACATAATTTTTGTACATTAAGTGTTCCTCATAGTGGTTTTAAAATTTAAAAAGTAATAAAATAAGAAATAAAAATTTAAAAATAGCAGTTTTACTTAACATATCCTCTATGGACCGGCAGCACTGGTGTCCCCTGGAAACTCACTGGAAATGAAGATCTCAGGCATGTTGTCACAGGGAGGTTAGACGTCAGATGTTACAACCTGTTAGATGTCAAATGTGCCAATATGTCTTTCAGTACCTGAAGAATGGATATGAGGGCAAAGGAGGTACGAGCAGGGAAAGTTTATTAGGAGAAAGCTGAGAGCCAGGAGGACTGGAAAGTGGACTAGTGCTGAGGTTCTTTGGGTGTTTTCATTCATGAAAATAACCACGTGTCAGAGCAGTGTGGGTGAAGATGCCAACCTGTGGGGTTACAATAGCTTAGCTGATATGGATCCAATGAAGTGAGGCATGTACTGAGGTGGCAATCACTAATTTCAGTTTATAAGACAGATCAAAAGTATTTTGGGGAAAGGATAGGAATGTGGGTCAGGGTGTTCTGGTCACCCGCCTATGCATCTGGTGGCTTCTGGAGGCTCACTGAACCAGGTGCTGCTGACTGTAGTACAATTTCAAGCCACTCCTGTTTCTAGGGAGTCCTGCAGGCCTGGCTGTTTTGCAGTTCCTCTCCAGCTGCAGTTTTGATGTGTCTCATCTTAAGCGCTGACTCCTGGAGGGCCCAGTTCCTCTCTGCTTGTTAATTTCTAACTTAGCTGTCTGCAGTAACATCTCAGACCCAATTCATCAGGACCTGTTTTAAACAAGAACTCTCTGATTTTATGCATACTAACATTGGAGATGAACTATCTTAAAAAATTAGAAGAGAGTTCAGCCCCCCAAAAGCTCACATTCTCATCTAAATAGTGAAAAGCCCTTTCATAAGTGGCATTTATTTATTTCTAAAGATGGAAGCATACTGAACATGCTGTTTTGCAACCTACTCTGCTCACAATGCACTGCAAATGTATCTTCATGTCAACAAATACCTTTCAACATAATTGTAAAATGGCCATGTTGTAGTTTATATATTATATATTAAGATTTTATCAATCTCCTCTAGTAGTCATTTAGGTAATTTTTAGTCTTTATTCTTTTAAACAAAACAGTTTTGTGTGATAAACTTCCTGGTAATACAGAGCTTGCCATTGTCTGGGTCAAATCTCTGTCTCTCTCTCTCACTGAGTCTCTCTTTCAAATCTTAGCACTGTCCTTCATTAGCTGCTTCACCTTAGGGAGGTTACTTGACTTCTCTGTTTCAGCTTCATCTGTGAATAGGCCAACTAAAGCACTTACCTGACAGCATTCTGAGGATTAAAATAGGTAATTCATGTAAAGATCTTAAAACTTTCTCAGCATCAGATGTAGGTGGGACATTGTGTAACGAACGATGTGTTTATTAGGATTTATGAAAATTGCTATTTCCTTACAATCCTTTGGTTTTCTTTTTTCCCCTGTGTTTCTCATTCATATTTTTTCTCTCTCCACAACTCTTTTTCTTTTTTTCCTAATGTAGTTCACGAAGGCCTTGAACTCATTACGTAGCCCAGGCTGGCTTCGAACTTGTGGTGATCCTCCTGCTTCAGTCTCCTGGGTGGTGAGATTTAAGGCGTGTGCCACTACGTCTTACTGTTTCTATCTGAAGAATATTTAGGTCACTAAGCTGGCTAGTAGCAGAGGCATGCAGACCGGTCTTTTAAAATCTTTCCACTTTTGCTGTTGCTGTAAATTAGAGCCCCTGGGTAGTTCAAGAACTTGAAAAAATAAAATACTTGTGGTAGGGAGGATTGACAGTGTGAGATTTTTTTTAGTAAATCTTGGCTGCTGTTACAGACCCATAGAAACAGCAGCTGATACTAAAAAGAGAAGGTAAAATGGCACTGATTTAAACTTCAATCATTCCGGGAATAGGGCAACGCAGACCTGTGGTTTCCATGGTTACACATCCCGCTATTACAGCTTCCTGGCAATTTTCACTGCGCAGGCGGAGATAGCTGATTTATACGCCCCGCGCCTTTGAGTTCGAAGAGGAAGCCCTTCCCTTCGCTTCCTGCAGTTCGCCTATCGCCTTTCCCTACCGCGTTGCGAGTGTGTGACGGCATATTAGCGCGCTGGTGTCGTTTGGAGTTGCGACGCAGAATATGGCGCGCTCCTAGAAGCTGCTTTTTCGGCATCAGTAGGCGGCAGCGTGTGGAGTGGCAGTGTGGGACGCGGGACTAACTGACGCTACTTCGTGCTGAGAAGTGGGAGCAGGAGGGCCCGGCTATTCCGGACCAAACCAAGAGGTGAGGCCCCGGCCCGAGAGCCGCAGAGCGCGTGCGAGTGGAGGAAAGGGCTGGGCTGGGAGACCCGGGAGGCGAGGAGGGAACGTGGGACTACCGGGAGACGAGGGACGCAGTGGCGAGGCGAGGGCGGCCTGCAGGGTTGGCTCTCTGTTTAACCCTCGGAACCTCTGTTGGCAGGGGCCTCCCCGGGTCCGCCCGTCAGCTGGAAGCCTGGTTGTGTAGGAATCCGAATGCGGGATGGCAGGCGCTGTGCCAGGCTGAGGAGAGACGAGAGTGCCCATGGTGGCTGCGGCTGCGGGCCAGGGTGGTGTGTTTGGTGTTGGGGTATAGGTGGTGCAGATTTGGGGGGATGTGGTATGGTATAAACCGTTGCATGTGATTTTTTTCGTACACAATGTGGCTGCAAATACTGTAGCAGTACAGTGAAAGCTTTAAACATGAATCCCTTTTCTGCTTTTAATAAAAAGTGAAGGAAGTTATAAATTTTCCGAGAGGAGCTTTATGCTGAGGTGTGGCTGCCAACGCTCAAGCTCAGCGACTTCTACAACTTTATGTTTGGGGATAACTTGTGATTCAGCAAAACTGTTTTGAAGTGTATTGCATTTGTCGTTTTCTTTTGTAACGTGGTGGTGAATGAGAGAGATAATCTTATGCCAGAGTGACTTGACATAGGTAGAACTGGTAAACCGCCTGCTGGTGCCAGCGTTGCGATTGACGTACCCCCTCCCCACTACAGTTGAAACGAGCTCAGTTACAATGCAGTGGAGTCCTTGAGATTTGGTTCTTCTTCACAAGGGAGTAAGGAAGAGAAGTTCACAGCCATAATGTTTTTTCTTCCGTGGATAGGGATTTCTGTCCCTCATTTTCACTTTATTTCAGACTTCTCAGCACAGAGGCCTTAGGATAAGGGGAGTGACTATACTGGATGATGCATCTATTGCATGACATTTTTTCCTACATCTTTCTTTACTGAGAAAGATTTCAGTGAAATTAGAATACTCGTTTCTATTGGTTGCAAAAGATTGTGGAATTTTTTTGTGATGGCATCTAGCACAAGGTATAGTAGAAACAGTGAAATTATGGTATTGAGTTGTGGCAATGTATTACAGCTCCAAGGTAAAGAGAATTCTCACAAATCCATTTTATTTCAGTGATGTTATTGAGAGACCTAAACAAAGATTTGGTAATTTATGGGAAAATTTTTAGATTTTGTGATACTATGTTTACTTTCAGAATCAAACCACAGTGCACACTAATCCTAGCATGTTGCATTTAAAATACAATGAAAATTTTGCTTAGAAATATATATATTCTGGAACTAAAACCATTTCTTTTTTAGGCAAGGTAATATGTTTGATTAGTTACCATTGTGTTATGTGTATGTGTATTTATCACATTTCCCTTAATTTAGTGGTTTGATGGTAGTAGTATTCCTTTATTTACCCCCATCAGATGGATAGTATCATTCTGTTTCAGAGTGTCCTAGGGAATGGCTGTGCATTCGGTGCAGATGTGAGTTTAGAGTGACCTTGTTTGACTTTCTAAGTATCAGGCTGATTACAGATAGTGCACAATTATAAGCTTTTTGGAGTTTCAGCTGAATCTGTTCCATATCTTTTGTACTCAGATGTGATACATAGCATCGCCTGAGATTTTGGTAGAAACACTCAATCTCTTTTAATTTGCAGCCACCGAATCAGAATCTGCATTTTAGTGAGCTATCCAGATGACTGGAATGTTTAGTAAAGCTTGATATGCGCTATTTAGGTTGGTAAAAATTGATGATCAAGGTCATGCATGAACATTATAGCATCATTTATTTTAATCCGAAGAGACCTTATGCTGGTTATGAAGTCTGATTTATCTGGTTAAAACACAGAGACCCAGAAATGATAAATGACTTTCAAGAGGTCACACATCTAGATTCATGACCGAGGTCTCATTCATTCCAATGGGTTTTCCTAATCTTTACGAGAATTCATTATATTTAAACTGAACCAAAATTCACTAATGAGGGCTAGGTATTAGGTATTCATTCAACATTTACTGACTACTAGACCAGAAGCACAACAATTCTTTGTCACTACTATTTCTGCAGGTTCTCAGCATCAGAGATTCTGGGTTTAAGTGTGAGTTTTATTTTTTCCTCTTGTGGTACTGGGAATCAAACCTTAGGATGCTTCATTAATAAGCTACATCCCCAGCCCTTTTTTTATGTTTATGTTAGACATGGCCATACTAAGTTGCCCTTAGTAGCTTTGAATTTATGATCCTAGTGCCTCAGCCTCTGAAGTATCTGGGTTTACAGGTGTGGGTCACCATGCATAGCAGCCAACTGTTTTTGACCATGCTTGAGTTATTGATTATAAAGCCCTACATGGTCTTACATGCCTGTAGTTCCAACAGCATGCTTATAGTTCCAACCCTCAGGAGACTGAGGCAGGATGATTGAAGGGCTTGGGCCAGCTTGGGCTATATAATCAAGTTCAAGGCCAGCTGGACTACAGGGTGAGACTGTCAAAAAACTTGAAACAATAACAAAATGTAGGGAGTATAGTCTGCTAAATAGAATTTAGACTGTGTAGTTATTTCAATTCATTATCTTATTTTATTTTATTTTATTTTATTTTATTTTATTTTTATTTTGGTACTGGGAATAGAACTCAGGACCTTGTGCTTGCCAGGCAGGCACTTGTGCCACTGAGCTATATTCCCAGCCTTCCAATTCATTATCTTGCTGAAAATTAGGCTTATAGCTTTTTCTTCCTATTTCTTTAAAGAAGAAACTTTAAAAGAAGCATAAAAATAAAAGTAAAATCAGTAAGTATAATTAGTAGTTTTTTTTACAGATGAATATTTTTATGTTTAGCTGCAACTAAAGTGGTGTCAGAATATGGTGGTGATACAATTTGGGGTCTTAAGAGTACCATGGAGGAAGGAACACTTTATTATCTAGTACAGGTAAAAATTTCCAAATGTGATACTTGCCATAAGCATCACATTTAATGATCTTTATATTAGCTGTTACTTACACACACACACACACACACACACACACACACAGCCACCCACCCACACCCGAAGTAGCAGCAGTGTATCATGAAGCCTCATTGATATATCACTCAATGCTAACAATTATCAATCTTATTTTATCTTACTTCCTACCTACTTATGTGGTTTCCTAGGCAGGAGATTTAGAAGGTTGGTTCAATTCAGGTATAAGTTTTTGTGTGTATGCATGGTGCTGGGGATTAGACCCAGGGTCTTGTGCATACTAGCACAAGTGCTGTACTCATGAGCTATTCCCACCAGACCAGTAGTCTTTCTCGTAATTTAGGATTTTTGGTTTCTTCAAATAGTGTTGTTTTCTTTAAGCTATCTAATATGGTAATTTTTCTGTTTTCATTATCTTTGAACTCTTCTCTGATCTTCACAGAAATTCATTTCTTTCTGTCACAAACACATTGCTTTTCTGTAGTTTGCATTTGACTTCAGGGTAGTTTTGTAGTATCTCCTGTCCCTAATTCCCCAAGAATAGTTTGTCTAGCTGGGATAGTGGCAACATGCCTGAAATCCCAGACCCTGTCTCAAAAACCAAAAAACAGACAAAAAAGAATAGATCTGCTTTTTAGTATTCTTTTTTGTAGACTTGGGCTGTAGATCATGATTTAGCTTGCAGGAATTTAACATTATTAAAACAATGCTTATCTTCTTACCATCCCTTTTTGGGAAGGCTCCTACGATATGTGATAAATGCTATGTGCTCTTACATTTTGTCAACGGGCTAATGTCTGGGTTTCTATGCGCTGTGTGTCCATTCTTCTGGGAAAAAGTGGAGCTTTCTAGTTCTCAGTGTCAGTTTTCTAATAGCATTTTGCTGTTTTTTTCCTCTTTCTGAACATTTATCCTTCTTTAAATGTAGAATACTGTGATAGATCACTAGGTGATTTTATTCTTCATATCACTGCCCTGTTCCTCATCCAGTTTCTCATTCTTCCTTTATACTAAAACATCACTTACCATATAACCTTTTATTAAATTTCTTCATACTTACTTTGACTAAAGCTCTTCGTAGCTTTTCACATTTTTCTAGAGAGTACTTTTGTTGATGCAGTTATTTATCTGTAGAATGGGAGACAGTGCTGTAAGGAAGTTTTTTGGTTGTCATACTTTGCATCAAGATGATGTTTTTATTTTCATGTTTCAACCTTTCTTGTGTTAAACATTGCTATTTATCTATTCATCCACCCATCCATCCATCCATCCATCCATTTATTTATTTATTTGAGACAGGGTCTCGCTGTGCAGTTCAGGCTGGCCTTGAGCTCACTTTGTAGCCCAGACTGGTCTTGAACTTGCAAGGATCCTCCTGCCTCAGCTTCTTGAGTGCTGGAATTACAGGCGTGTGCCACTGGTTCCGGCTTTAAAGATTACTCTTTAAACTCCAATTCACTTCTTCTCAAGAGCTCAGTATTTTTTGTGATATACTCTTGAACCCAGAAGACTCTACTACATTTCCAGATAATTGTTCTGGCTAAGTGGCTGGTGAGATTTCCAGAGTTCTGCCCTTTTTCAACCCTGCTGGAGGGGAAAAGATGCCTGGAACATCTTTAGGCGATGGTGCTTATTTTTTACCATGAGGTGGCGCTGCAGTTACTATTTCTTTTTTTTTTTTTTACATCTTTCGAAATGGTTAGTCAAAATAGTACACTGTCTGGTAAAAACAAGTCGATGTGGGAAATGTCATGGGGCATACTCAGAAATGAAAGTAAAGACACTGTTGCCAACAAATACAAAGTTAATTTTGGGCCGTGGAAGTAAAGTGTATAATAAGTAAATAAGTTAGAATATTTTTGGAGCTTTTCCAGATTTTTAAATATTTCAAACTGTTGCCTTTATATGTACCAAGTAGTAACAATATTAAGTGCTTTGTAAAGACGACTATTTGATGTTAAAACTGCAGTTTGATTACCAACTTTTGCTCCTGAGAAGCAAGTTGATAGCTTTCCTGAGCTGTTATGATAAGAGTGCAATTGCTGATTATATTACTTACTTAATATGACATTTTAAAGGTACTGCCATGATTTGATGTGTGGTTAACAAGAGAAATGTAATTTGTAGCTATTGAGAAGTTAGAGATAATTTAGGAAAAGAAAAAGCAAGGGAATACCTTTGGAAATAGCTTCTTGATACTATATGTTTTGTTTTGTATATATATACATGTATATGTCTTCTAAAATGGACTTTTTAAATGGAGCTATAATTCACGGTATAAAATTTACCTATGGATAGTACATGTTTTTTAGTATATTCAGAATTGTGCAACCATCATTGTAATCAGTTTTGGAACATTTTCATCATTTCAGATAGAAACCATATTCCATCAGCAGTCACTCCACTGTTTTCCCTCAGCTCCTTAGGTGTAGGGGACCATATGCCTACATTTGTTTTTATAAATAGACCAATCTTTCATAATCTGCATGAAATGCCATAGGGAATTCATCAGTAGCTCTTGTTCATTAACCTGAGGATATTTAGAAATAAAGTATATTGAAGTATCTTTACCCAATATGTAGAAAATGTTATTAAATACAAAACATACAAGGGATGATCAACAAATATGGTGTTTAAGGTTAAAGAATTATTATAATAAAAAACACATTGCTAGTAATGCCCCTCAAAATACTTCCCCTTGCTTTGAACACACCTGTTCCATAATTTTTGTCACTTTCTGAAGCAATTTTGGAAGTTCTTCTTTGTGAGTACCTTTGTGAAGTATGATAAAAATATGAGTGGTGCTGCTAAGTCCCAGCCAACAGAAAGGCAGGCACTGGCTCTGTAAGAAACATTCTGTTGTTCCTTATCTGCCTCACTCACTGGATTTGACACCATGTGACTTCTGCCTTTTTCCTAAAGGTCAGAATGATCATTAAAGGTAAATATTTTGAATCAGTTCAGGACATTGAGGCAACCATGACAGTGTAACTGTGTTCGTTAGCTTTCCTGTCTCTGGGACAAAACACATACCCAACAGCTCCTTTCCATAAACGAGGAAAGTTACTTTGGCTCACCGTTTCGGTGGGCTCAGTACCTTGTTGGTCGGCTTGAAGGCAGAAGAGGTGCGGTGAAAGGGCGTGTGTTAGAGGCCTGCCACTCAGCCCAGGGTAGCTGGGAGCAGAGTGAGGGAGGGGAGCACTTGGGGACAAGAATACACCCTTCCAGACTGTGCCCCCTCAGTTACTCATCTCCACCCAGGCCCTACCTACTAATAGCACGTTTGGCCCTGAACTCAACAATAGGTGAATCCACTGTTAAGTATAGAGCCCCCATGGACCAATCACCTTCCAGAAACTCCACTTCTGAATACATGAGACTTTTTAGGAACATTTTAGATCTAAACTATAACTGTAGCTGAAGAAATACACAGAAGAGGGCTTCCAGCATTGCTTCAGAAAGTGGCAAGAACAATGACATAAGTGTATTTAAAGTGAGGGGGAGTTAAGGAAATTAACGGCAGTGTATCTTACTGTAAAATTAAAAAATGTTTACTGCATTTTTTATCACATTTGCTATCTAGATATGGAATTGCTATCTTACGCCACATACTATAACATTTTGAACAACTGCCAGACTTCCTAAGAGACTTGCCATTTTTTACCTTTGAACCAGTAGTACATAGGGTTCCAGTTTCTCTTACCAGGTCCTCTTATTTTTGTTTCTTTTTCCAGTGCTGGGGTGTTAAGCAAGTGCTCTATCATGGAGCCAAACCTTTAGTCTATTCTCTATCTTTGATTATACCCATGATGTAGTGGGTATGAAGTCATTGTAGTTTTGATTTATTTGCATTTCCCTAATGGCTAATGATGCTAATAAGCATTTTTTCATATGCTTATTGGTTATTTCTGTGTCTTTGTATAGGTCTTGTTCAAATTCTTTGCCTATTTTCTTTTTCTTTTTTTTTTTTTGTGGTACTGGGGATCGAACTCAGGACCCTGCGCTTGCTAGGCAAGCGCTTATTCCACTGAGCTATATCCCCAGCCCCTTCTTTGCCTATTTTCAAAATTGAATTATGCTTTCATTATTGGGTAGTAAATGTTTTTTAAAATATTTTTTGCATACAAGTCCCTTAGATATTTGATTTGAATTTTCTCTTATTCTCTGGGTTGTCTTTATGTTCTTAGTAGTATCATTTGGTGAGATTTTGAATTTTGATGAAGTCACCTACTCCCATCCCCTGTTTGTTTTCTTGTGTTCAGAGTATTGTATTTGAAAACATATGTCTAATCCCAGTGTCTTGGTTACTTTTTTCTCCTTGCTGATACAAAATACCCAACACCCAAAATGAAGGAAGGAAAGATTTATTTAGCTTACAGTTTGTGGAGGTTTCAGTCCATACTTGGCTGGTTCTGAGGCACAGTGGCACATGGCAGAGGGCAAACTGCTCATGGCAGCAGAGCACAGCAAAAACAACCAGCCAAAGGGAGGACTGGCTGCAAGCAGCCTCTTGTTTTCCCTTACATTGTAAACAGTTTGCCCCCTCCCAGGGGGCATGTAGCTCTCCCTCAGTCTCCATGCCTTCCTCTTCCACAGGCCCAGGATGTATACAAAGTAAGCTCCTTGGCTTCCTGCTGAATCACTCAGCCAAACCTCTAGACTCCCCAAGTTGACACAATGTATCAACCATAACATTCCACCCCTTGTCAACTTGGCAACCAGACACATTTCTTTAAACCAGTTTCCAGATACAAAGACATGCTTATATTAGAACCATAACACCCAGGTTATTGATAGGGTTTGGATGTGGTATGGCCCTTCAGGTTTCATGTGTTGAAAGTTTGATTCCCAGGAGGCAATACTGGGAGATGGTGTGGAACCTTTAAGAGATAGAACCTAGCGTTAGGTCTTTAGGCCACTGGGGGAGCTGCTCTCAGAAGGGAATAAGGTTGTTCTTGTGAGATTTGTGAGCTCTTGAGATATTTATGAATTCTTGTGAGAGCAGATTGTTACAATGGCAAATTTGACCCCTTACTTGCTCTTTTGTGCCTGTTTTGTGATGTGACCTTTTATTCCCACATGTGCTCCCATCCTGATGTCATCTGCCATTAGGTTTTTATCAGGAGTCAAATCAATGGGGCCTCCTGATTTTAGACATTGTAGCCCTAAAAACTGTGAACTAAATAAATCTCTTTTCTTTATAAAGTTACCTAGATTCAGATATTTCATTATAGCAGGGAAAAACAAAATAATACAGCCATGAATATGTATTCCTAGATTTTCTTTTTTTTTTTTTTTGAGACAATGTCTCACTGTGCAGTCCAGGCTGGCCTTGAGCTCACTTTGTAGCCCAGGCTGGTCTTGAACTTGCGACGATTCGCCTGCCTCAGCCTCCCAAGTTCTGGGATTACAGGCATGAGCCACCACGTCTGGCTAGATTTTCTTCTAAGAGTTTTACAGTGTTTTTGTTTATTTGTTTTTGATCTAGGGTCTTGCTGTGTAGTGCAGACTGGTGTTGAACTCTCTACATAACCTAGGCTGGCCTCAAACTTGCAGTGATCTTTCTGCGTTAGCCTCCCAAGTGCTGGGATTATAGGCATGTGCCACCACACTGGGCTTACAGTATTATCTCTTGTATTTAGCTCTGTGCTCCATTAGTGTTAATATTTGTGTATTGTCTAGGGAAGAGTTCCGTATATTCTTTTGCATATGGATATTTGGTTGCTGCAGCACTGTTTTTTGAAAAGTGTAGTCCTCTGTTGAATTGTTTCAGCACCCTTGTCGAAAGTCAGTAGGCTTTAAATGTGAAAGTTTATATCTGGACTTTTAATTGTTTCATTGACACATATGTCTGTCCTTATGCCTGCACCACTGTCTTGATTACTGTAGCTTTGCTGTGAGTTTTGAAGTTGAGAGGTGTGACACCTTCAGCTTGATATATCTTTTTCAAGATTGTTCTGTCTGGGATCCTTGCATTTCCACATATATTTTAATACCAATTTTTAAATTTTCTGCCTCTGCCTAAAAAAAAGCCAGAAAGGATTTCATTGAGTCTGTAAATCACCTTGCTTTCTTAACAATATTAAATCTTCCAGTTATACATGTGGGATGTCTTTTCATTTACTTAGGTCTTTAATTTCCATCAACAATGTTTTGTATCTTTTAAATAAGTACAAAGTTGTACTTATTTCAAGTTTTTTTCCTAAGTATTCTTTATGTAAAGATTATGACTGTAAGGATGAAAAGGATTGTAAAAAGTATGAATAGGATTTTTTTTTTTTTTTGGCGGTACTGGGGATCGAACTCAGGCCCCTGCGCTTGCTAGGCAGGCGCTTATTCTACTGAGCTATATCCCTAGCCCCATGAATAGGATTGTTTTCTTGGTTTAATTTTCAGATTATTGCTGGTGTATTGGAAATATAACTGACACTTTAATACTGCTCTTAATATACTACAACTATAACTTTATTAGTTCTAACAGCTTAATAGATTCCTTCAGATATTCTGTGTACAAAATTATGTCATCTGCGAACAGAGCTAGTTTTATTTCTTCTTTTCTAATTTGGATGCTTTTTCTAATTTTCTTGGCTAGAAACTCCAGCACACTGTTGACTATGTAAAAAGAGTAGGCAGTTTCCTCTTGTTCTGGATCTAGGGGAGAAAGCACACAGTATTTATTATGATGTTAACAGTTGGTTTTTCATAGATATACTTTATCTAAGCAAGTTTCTTTTATTGCTAGTTTATTCATTGTGGCGTTTTGGGAGGAAAAGGTGTTGGGCTGGCCTTGAACTCACTCTGTGGCCTGGTGTGACCATAAACACTAGCACTCTTGCTGTGTCAGCTTGGGAGCTGGGATTACAGGCCTGTGCTGCCACACCCAGCTCAGGGGCTTTCTCTTCTTCAGTCTCCCAGCTGCTAGGATTACAGGCCTGGGCTGCACCACCGCACCGAGCTCTTTCTTTCTTTCTTTCTTTCTTTCTTTTTAAATTGTAATTAATAGTTATACTGTATAGCTATTAATTTTTTTTTTTTTGTGCTGGGCTTCTTTTATTTACAATGTTTGTAAGGTTCATTAATATCAGAGCATGTATTCATGCTTCATTCCTTAATTGCTGGTGACAACAGTACTGTTGTGTAGACCTAGCTACCTACCACATTTTCTTTTTTTTTTTTTATTTAAAAAAAATACAAGTACAAAAACATATTGACAAACAGACACCAATTAGCATAAAAAATAGTACAATCACAACTAATCTATAGACAAGGTGATATGATCTCAACAGTGGTTATTGCTTTATCCATTGATATCTTCGAAGTGTAAATATATAAGCCCATATACAGACATGCAAATTTTTGTGTTTTTTCTGTTGTTGAGAGGATTAATTGTCTGAATAGCTATTAATTTATAGCTCTAACTTATAGCTATAAATTTTTCCTAAAACACTGCTTTAGTTAAATTCGGTAAGTTGTGGTATATTGGCTCCATTTTCAAAGCACCCTTTCTCTGTGATTTCTTGACCTGTTGGTTATATGGAGATGCGTTGTTTCATTTTCACACATTTGTGAATTTTTCTTTTCTCTTTCTTTTTGTTAGAGGATGGCAGGGTCTTGCTTTGTAGTTCAGGCTGGCCTCGAACTCAGCCATGTAGTCCAGCCTGTCCTTGAATTTGTGGTGATGCTCCTATCTCAGCCTCCTATATGCTGGGATTACAGGCATGTGCCACCATGGGTGACACATTTTGTGAATTTCTCACATACCGCTCTTTACTGATTGTGATTGAGAACGTGTTTGTATGATTCAGTTTTTAAATTTATTGTCTTGTTTTGTGGCTTAGCATATGTCTGATCCTGGAGAATGTTCCATGTGTACTTGACAAGAATGTGTGCTTTTTGTGCTGTTGGGTTTAGTCTTCTATAAATGTTTGTTAGAACTAGTTTTAGCATAATGTTGTTTAGGACTTACTTTCTTCCCAGTTGTTTTGTCCATTTTTGAAAGTGGAGTATTAAGGTCTTTAGCATTTATTCCTGGTTTGCTACCTCTGCCTTTTGAAAATGCTGTGATGTGGGCACAGTTGAGGCCCATTATTCTTGGCCTCCTGCCCTTTGGCAGAGCTTCTGGCCCAAGTGTGGTGCCTTGGTGGAGTCCCAGACCTCTGACTGTGCTTGCCTAGAATAGCACTGCTGCAGCACTAGCCTGAGTGAATGAGAAAGGATGCCTGACTGCTACTTCCAGGGAGAGCGTGTATCCTTAGGCTTGGAGTTGGGGTGAGAGAGAACCCTGTGTTCTTAGCTGTGTCTTGCTAGGGTAAAGCTTCTGTCTCACTGGAGCAAGGGGGAGGTGGGTGTTCTTGGCTCATATGCCAGAGATTCTTGCTGTTCTTACCAAGGCTTAGTGCTTGCATATGTGTTTATGCTGATGTCTATGTTCATATGCTCATATGACGGTTTCCAGAGACTTTGGCTGCATTTTATAGTTCTCACCCGAGTTTGTTTTGCTGTGGATAGGACCTGTAAGTTCCTCATGCCACCATTCTAGAAGTATTCTTTCTATTTTGAAGTTCAGTCTTGATTAGATTAAGGTTGAACATTTTCAGTATTTTAGAGGTAAGGTTGTATAGTTTTACTGCATTGCATCAAGAGGCACTTAATGTTGCTGTTGTTGACACCAAGTTTGTGCTCTATATTAAGCTGGTGATTGGCAGACTTCTTCATTTTATGTTGTTTCTTCAGTGCATTTAGAAGTGATTATGGGATAATACTTGGGACATACCATGAACATTCTGTTACCCAACAACTGTTTTCACTTAATGGTTTTAATACCCACTTTACTTCATTGTGGCAAGTTTTATGGATTTGACATGGTCCTTCAGTTTTTGTCCAAGATCATACCTCTTTTTTAAGTCAGTTGACTTTCTACTTGAGCATTTAATAGACTCAGTGAGGTCATTATTTGCCTGGAAACTAAGGATAAACACAGACAATTCAGTAATCTGAGGAACATTGTTATGGCTGAACTTAGTCACTGTGGCTCTGAGAGGTCTGTCTGTTGGGGGCAGGAGAGGTGCAGAGTTTTCTTGTCAGGCAGGTGCTTATTCCACTGAGCTATATCCCCAGCCCCTTCTTTTCTTTTTAATAAAAAAATTTGTATTTCCAATATAGGCCAAATTTGGGTTTTTAGCCACCCATATTTTTGAGCCACTCATTTTATGAGCCATTTATATTTTTGTGGGAGAATTATACTCTGGGTTCTAACTGGTATGCTGAAATTATTATTCACAGTTTGCTTTCATAGTAAGAGTAGTTTCTTCTACCTCCCATACCACAGAATTTAGATACACAACAGAGACTCTTCTGATTCTTAATGTCCAAAAACTATTGCAGTATCTGTCAACAGGTTGATGCTTTAGAGTTGGTGCTTTACCTGGTAACAGTTGGTGGACTGAGCTCTTCCTTCAAGACTTCTTGGGAGCAAGGTTTAAAGAAAGGGGAGGAGAGGACAGGACGTCTCAGTACTATAGAGCTGAGTAGGCCAAAATGCTGGAGAGAGATAAGTGGAAGGTCTAGCAGCTTCTGTTAGAACAGGTACATGGTGAGGGTAAGCAGGGCATAAAAAATACTTAGCTTTAAGGTTTGCTTTGCTGTAAAGGCTTGGGGAAGTAAGTGTGTGTTTATGTGAGTTCTATAGTCTTTGTTCTCAGGGAACATTGCTTTCAGGGGTTGGCATTAGTCTGTGATTTTATAAATACTGTAGTAACCCCTAAAAGGAGCCCCCATGCCATTGTGGTGGGTAGGATGGTGTTATGGTTTGTGTCTGGATGTCCTCTCAAATCCTCATGCACTCCTAGGGCAGGCTTGTAGAGTTTTTGCTTGATCCATCCTCCAATGTTGGGATTATGGGTGTGATAGTTTGCATACAGTATAAGGGAAGGAAAGAGGCTTGCCCTCCACCATGCCTCCTTTTCGGCCCCTTGAACTGTTGCTCTCTGCTCTGTGCTACTCTGTCTTGAAGCCAGCTGAGTATGGACTGAAACTTCCACAAACTGTGAACTAAATGAACCTTTCGTTCCTTGATGTTTTGACTCAGCAATGAGAGAAAAGTAACCAAGACAGATGGGAATGAGGTGAGTTCTGGTAGAGCCTTTTTCATATATTTGTGCCAGTATGGTCATGTATTCTTCCTATCCTGTGGCTTATGTATGATACCTGTATTAAAAAATCCAGATCTTATTTTGCCTTGCAAAGTCCTATATGATCTCCTCTTGCCCCCTTTTCCAACTTCATCTTATGCTGCTTTGCTGTCTTCTGTGTGTTGGTCATACCAGAGTTCTCAAGGTTGTTTCTGAATCTTTAGGCACTTTTCCCTGTTCTACAGCTCTGTCTTCAGATCCTTGCGTGGTTGAGTCTCTCTGCTCATTTATGTCTCAGAAAATGCACTTCAGCGAAGCCTTGTCTGAATACCCAATCTGAAGTAATGCATTTAATCTGTCAGTCTTTAATGTTATTTTATTTTCTTTATATCCCTACTTTTGTTTTTTTTCTTTATTTTTGAAAGATCTACCATTAGAATATAAACTGCATGGAACACACAGTTTTGTTCAGGGGTAGGTTTTTGTGCACTAGGGTGGTGCCTGGGTCACAGCAGGCTTTCAGCAGTTTTACTGAATCAGTTCGTAGCTATCATGTGCTTCATTGTGAAGTACACTGTTGTTCAAAATTGCTCACTTTCCTTTGTTCAGCACATATTTTAAAACATAGGAGGTTCCTCATGCCAAAGAGATGCCTGACATGTTGGTTTTACCACTTCAGAAAGGTACTGTGAAGTACTGATTAAGATTAACGGCTTTGATGTCAAAGCCAAGCTCTTCTATACTGGCTATGTTGTGATCATGCCAAGGTATATTTTCTGATCCTGTATTTCTTCTATGCCCAGAACGAGGACGAGTGTACCTACTACATAGCAATCTGGTTAGGAATCGGTGAATGAAGCATTTGGCATGATGCTGGCATAGAACTTATACTCAGATGTTAGGTTTTTTTTTTTTTTAAAACTTTTATTTTAGCTGGCTATTCTTGTATTGCTTGGGAAAGAATCAGAATATTCCTGACAACAGTTCAACTGTGAACCAGTGGCTCACCCTCCTTTTATGTGAATGTATAATTTATACTACTATTCGTTTTTCGTCCACTGGGTTAGTAGTTAAGCTGTACTTTCAGGTGTACCTCAGTTTGAGATCTTCTGAAGTTGGGCTTCTTAGTCAGGTGTGGTGGTGCACATCTGTAATCCTAGCACTGGGGAGGTGAGGCAGGAGGATTGCCATTAGTTTGAGGCTATCCTGGGCTACATTGTAAGTTCAAGTCCAACCTGAACTATACAGTAAGACCCTGTGTTAAGAAGCAAAAACAAAACAAAACAGTGCTTCTTAAACTTTGTCGGTTAAAATATTTAATGAGAAAACTTGGTAAAACACATTTTTTTGTCCCCCCACCCCACTTTTGTCACCCACCTTCTCATGTGGTAGATTTGAAGCATAGATTGAAGCTTTGTGTTTAATGAGGACCTCTGTTGACGCTGGGGGAGCCAGGCTGTGGGCTGTGCTTTGAGTAGGGCTTTTCTAGAGTTGAGCTCGTTTGGTACCACTAACCACATGTAGGTTTTGAGCACTTAAATATTAGACTGAAATGAGGTGTGCTTTAAGGGTTAAATATATGTAGGATTTTTGTCACTTAGTATAAATAGTTTAAAAATATTGATTACATATTGAAATGAATATTTTAGATACATTGAGTTTAATGTACTATTAATATTAGTAGCATGTGTTTCTTTTTCTCGTTAATATGGCTTATGAGAAAGTGTAAACTAAATGGTGTGCCTTCATGTCTGGCATTGTATTTCTTCTAGACAGAATAGTATACTGCCTTCCTCTTTATTTTGTAGGATTCCACGAAATGAATTTCTCTTATATAGCCTATTTTTGAAATCACATATTACCAATAAGCTCTCTAACATCAATGAAAATCTAGTCACTTGTTTTCAAGTGTTGAGAAACACAGAAATTTAATATTGTTAAAGGGACTCCCAATTAGAGAGGGAAATAATGAGTTATGGTGGTTAGCTTTTAAAAATAGGCAAGAACTGAGTATTAAAGTCTTAATCCCGTTTTATTGATTCCAGTATGGCTAAGATGATAAAAAGAAATTATTATATATATTTTGGATTAGCTTTTCTCTACTTTATGGACTTTTAAGAGTTGATTTTTCTTTAAAAACTTTAATATTTTGATTTGAGCTTCTTGTTTAGTTTTTTTTTCATACCAGAAATTGAACTGAAGACCTTGCACTTGCCAGGCAGGTTCTTGTGCTGCTGAGCTATATCCCTGGCCTCAAGCTTCTTGTTTAATCAATGGAACTGTCCTCTTTTATTGCAATTTAATTATGATTCTAGCAAAGGAAGTTGTTTTGGCTGTATTCTTTATGGATTAATAATGGTCCAACTTTTGTCTAATTTTTTCAGTTTTAGATTCAGCTACTATTATAAAGTGAATTTCCAATAACCTCCCCTGGAGCTTAGGTTTCTTCTTTGTTTATTTTTTATTTTTGTATTAGTACATGTTTGCATTGTGCAATGTTTACATTTCTTGTAGGGATTCGGTACATGTACATAACACATCTTAATTCTTTTTTCATCCCCCTTCCCCTTTTTCTCTTCCCTACATGTCTTGATCTCCTTCGCATTTGAGCCAAATCTATCTCCCTACTTGATCTTTTATTTGCTTTTTATTTATATTTGGGGTTTTCCATAGAAGAAACAATGTGATACTTAAGCTTGTACGTCTGATTTATTTCATTTAATGTTATGGTCTCAACATGTATCTCTTTTCCTACAAAGAACTCAGTTTATCCTTCTTCGTGGCAGAGTAGTACTGTTCCACCCATATTCTTTATCCTTTAAAATACCCGTGTTCTTTATCCTCTCATCTGTTCCTGGACATACAGGCTGCTTCCACGATTCAGGGGTTAGGCTGTAAACATGGATATGTCTGTACTATTGTTACGTGACATCTTTAACTCTTTTGGGAAGACATTTAGGAGTGGAATAGCTGGGTCAAGTAGAATTTATATAGTAGTTTTTTGAGGAATATTCATCCTGATTTCTGTGGTGCTTAAACCAATCTACATTACCACCAACAACACAGAGGTTGCTTTTTCCTCTTGGCCTTGCCAGCTTTTATTATTATTACTATTATTATTTATTATTATTTGATTTCTTGACATAGTCATTCTTTCTGGAGTAAGATGGAATCTTTGTATTGTTTTAATTTGCATCTCTCTTTTGACCAGTGATGTTGAATATTTGAGAAATTTTAGTTATTCAGTTTTTTGATTGGGTCTTTTATTTTGTGAGGGTCTATACTTTTTTTTCAGGGTTAAAAATACTTACTTATATTTGTGAATGGTCTGGAGTAAGGTTTTGTTGACTGAGTAAAGGCAGGGGCATTGCACTGCTGTTCAGTACATGTCCAGCACAGAGTATAAAAGGGGAGCTCAGAATACCACAGTCTATATTGTATATATTTTCCTTGAAAATTCAGTCTCTGGAGCATGGAATATTGTTTTTGTATTACATGGTCTCCCAGGCAAACCAGTTGAATGAGATATTGGAGGATGAGTAGGGTTTTATTAGGTCAAATGGACCATGAAAGTTGAATTTAAAGTAGCATATTCAAGAGTTGGAAAGCCACAACTTTGACAACTTTTGTCAACTGGAAATGACGCATCATACCATGAATCCCCATTTGTTTATGATGGGAAAAAGTCAAATGATACTCCTTAGGGGTGCTTCCTCTGGACATGGGGCTTGTCAAGATAAACTGTGAATGGCTCTTTGACCTAACTTAGGCTGTCGTAAATATTTTACTGAATATCTTTTGAGTTGCAGTGAAATTTTTTATGTATTTTAATTCTGCCTAACAGATTCTTTAATAGGGGAATCAGATGATATTTTTATTTAACTTTAAAAAGATTTGTGTTTGTTTTTGTGGGAGGTCACTAAAAGAACCCATTTTATCATATCCACATTTATATAAACTCTGCCCTAAATTTAAAATAAGTTGTAAATGTCATTGGACTCCATACTGTCTTTCAGCTGTATCCCTGTATCTCTCGAGCTGTGTTATAAGCAAACCTTATCAAAATATTTGCCTACTTTTTTTGTATATCCTTTCTTAGTTATTTACTCATCAGCCAGGCTTCATCTGCAAGCATGACCCAGGATGCCATTTAAGCTGCCCTTTTCCAGGTCACTTCACACTCCAGGATGATAAATCCAAGGAACTTGTCTCTTACCATCTCATTAGAAATCATGGAAGAATTTGACTAAGTTTGCTCTTCCTTCCTTCTTGAAACGTTTTTCCTTTGACCTTTAATAACACTATAGTCCTAGTATCTGTCATAATCATTGTGAATAACAGGTTTGTATTTTTCTCTTTACCTTGGTTCTAATTTTGTGTTTCAGTTTCATTTTTTGATGTACCTTAAATCTCTGTAAGGAAGAAAATGTATATGACATAAAGTATGAAGTATGCATTCAACTATTGGCTATCATATGGTTAAAGGATACCATTAAAAATTCAAAAACATATAATCATGAGCCTAGTCAAATAAAATCTTATGTCCCATGATGTTACCTAAAATATATGTATTAAATAAAGAACATTAGTGTCTTAATGCAGTTTACTTAAAAATGTGCCTAAGTAATTTCTATAAAATAAAGAAGTGTAGAAAGGGTATGTAAATACAGAAATCAGGTTCAAGAATGCCTGGGAGACCATATACACATAAAATCTCTTTCAAATTCAGTTTTCTCAAGGAACGGCCCAATTAACTTGGAGATCTAATGGCAGCAGCTGTATGACATTCTTAATGAGAGTACAAAGAACAGCTTTTCACTGTGGGTCCATGATGTAATAATAGAACCACTCATGTGATCTTAGAGCAGCTGGATTAAAAATTATGGTGTTGGACCTGAACCGTGTAGTGGACGATTAGGTTAGCCCTCACAGGCAAAGGAAGCATGGCGCTTATATAGAGAGATACTGAAGTATCTTGCTATTGGAATACCTTTCACCGGGAGATTATACTACTAAACCGGTTTTAAATGGTTGCAGATTTGTAAATGGAAAACTCTACCAAGAGATATTTCTAAATAAAAGTGAATCCCACTGATTTTTCAGAGTGAAAGAGAATGCTGACACATTTTTATGACTTTTACCTTATCGGAGGAGTTGTATTTAATCTGAAATTGAAATTCTTGCTTGAGAAAAATATTTCACAGAAATTAGATGCATTGTCATGCAGTTTTGTCATCTAACATGTCTTCCTTGGAAAGGTTACCTAAGATTAAAGATAACCTCAAAGCTAACAAAATGGCTGAATGTTGAATGAATATGGAACAAGAGATATGGAGGGGTTCTCTTTTCTCTACATCTTCACCAGCACTTACTATCATTAGTTTTGTTTTTAATTTGTGTGTTTGTGATGTATAATAGTTACATTCTTTCAGGTGAACTGATACATATATGTACTCATCATGTACTCATAAGGGTTTGATATATACTCATATATATGTATGAGTTATTCATCGTGTTTGATCCCTTTACCTCCTTGCCAACCTCTCCTTTGTCCCCTTCTTTTGAACACCTACCCTATCTCTACAAAATCTACCTTTTATATTTTTGCCCTATCTCCATTATTTTACTGTTTAATTCATTTTTTAAAGTTTCTCATGTAAAATAAACCATGTAACATTTATCTTTCAGTGTCTGACTTATTTCACCTAACATTATGGTCTCAAGTTCTATCAGTTTTCCTGCAAATGACATGCTTTCATTCTTCTTTATAGCCAAACGTTAGTCTGTTGATAGACATTTAGGTTTTTCCGGAGCGTGGCTGTTGTGAGTGGTGCTGCTGTACACATCAGTATGCATGTATCCCTGAATCCCTGAATCCCTGGAAAATTTTTCAGGAAGGTAATCTGGAGAGAGCTGGGTCAAATGGAATTTCTATTTTTATTTTTGGGCGGCTATCTTAACTACCGTTTTCCAGAGTAGTATTAATTTACATTTTCACCAGCAGTGTAGGATTACTTTTTCCTTATATCCTCACAAGCATTTTTTGTTTTCTGTTTTTTTTTTTTTTTTGGTCTTTTTGAGACAGGGTCTTGCTGTGCAGTTCAGGCTGGCCTTGAGCTCACTTTGTAGCCCAGGTGGGTCTTGAACTCACAACCATCCTGCTGCCTCAGCCTCTCCCAACTGCTGGGATTACAGGCATGCACCATCACGCCCTGCTTCTGTGCTCTCAATAAAAGCCATTCTGAGTGATTAAAATGGAATCTCAGAGTTGATTTTTGTTTCCCTAAAGGATAAAGATGAGGAACATTTTTTTTTCCATGTACGTCTTAGCCAGTTGTAGTTATTCTCTGGAGAACTATCTGTTCAGATCATTTGCTCGTACTTTGATTGGTCATTTTTTTCTTGTGGGGGAGTTCTTTTTTCTTCAGTGAAAGGCGTAGCTGGCATAAAAAGGTTTTCTGTTTCTGTAGGTTGTCTTTTTGCTCTATTGATTTTTTTCCTTCTCCCTTCAGAAGCATTTTCACTATGTATAATCTCATTTGTTGTTTCCTGATATTATTTCCTGAACAGAATTCTTTGCCTGTGCTTACTTGCTTCCAGTGTTTCCTCTATATTATCGTCCAGGATTTCAACATTTCAGTTTTTATATCTAGGTCTTTTGTCCATTTTTGTTTGGTTTCAGTACACAGCACAGCGATATGGACTTAGTTTCAGTTTTCAGCTCATAAATAATCAATTTTCCCAGCACCAGTTATTAAACAAGCTATCTTTATTCTAAGGTGTATTTTTGGCCCTCCTGTCAAAAATCAGATGGTTGAGCATACATGGAGTTGTTTTTGTATCTTCTGTTTCATTTTACTGATATACATGTCTGGTTTTGGTATCAGAACCATGCATTTTGTTGCTGTAGTTTCATAGTATAACTGAAATCCAGAATTGTGATGCTTCCTACTTTGCTTCTTTTTTTCAGGATTGCCTTGGCTATTCTGGGTGTCTTTAGGTGCCATATAAATTTTAGAATTCTTTTCTTCAGTCTTTTTGATAACAGTAATTCTTGCTAGGATGAGGTGGTGATGGCTCATTGTGGTTTAGATTTGTATTTCCCTGATGATTACTGATGTTAAGCTTTTTAAAAACATCACTATTAGCTTTTTATATGTTTTTATTTAGAGATATATCCATTTATGTATATGGCTGAGTTTTATTCAAGAGTATTTGAGGGGAATTTTTTGCTACTGTCTTTGTTTTTTTAAAATATATTCGGGATATCAACCCCTTGTCACATAGAATTTGCATATGTTTTTATCATTTTGTAGATTGCCTCTTCACTCTGAGTTGTTCTTTTATTGTGCTTAGCTTTCATAGCATTATGTGATCCCTTTTGTTAACTTCTGGTTTTGTTTCTTATACTTTGCAGTCTTGCCCCACTCAGCAGGCTGTAGAATGTACCTCAGAGTTTTTCTTTTGAGAATCAGCTGGGAGATGCTCAGAGCTCATCAGCGGAGGGTCCTCTCAAGCCATTGCCTCTATTCGTCATGTGCACTGAACTCTACTTAAAATATGGATCAGTGTCATTTCCTGGGTATTGCTGGCCACATGTATTCATGCCTTGGAGGTTGCAAGGGTGATTCTGTTCATCATAGTCATTCATATTCCGGGTTAATGGACTCTTCTGCTCAGTGCATGATCTTATGTGGTTGAAACAAGGGAAGTTTGTGGAGGTTTCAGCCCATACTCAGCTGGCTCTAAGGCAGATGGGATGGCAGAGGCACTACAGTTCAAGGAGGCAGAAGACAGCAAAAGTGGAGTCTATACTTTTTGAGTTCTTTGTATATTCTAGATATTAGCTCTCTGTCTGAGGAATAGCTAATGAAAAATTTTTCCTATTCTGTAGGTTGTAATTTTACTCTGCTGGTTACTTCTTTTGACGTGCTGAAGATTTTGATTTGATATGATTCCATTTGTTGATTCTTGGTATGATTTCTTACGCCATTTGGTTTCTGTTCAGAATGTTTTCAAGAGTTTTATCTATTTTATCTTCCAGCAGATTATTTCTGTTTTAACATTTAGATCTTTGATCCATTTTGATGTTAGTTTAGTACATGTTGAGAGATACGGGTCTAAATTCAGTCTTCTATATATGGATAACCAATTTTACGACCACCAGTTATTAAAGAGGTCATCTTTCTTCCAGATACATGTTTTTGGCCCCCCTTTAAAAAGATCAAATAGCTGGGGATATAGCTCAGTGGAATAAGCGCTTGCCTAGCAAGCGCAGGGTCCTGAGTTCGATCCCCAGTACCGCAAAAAAAAAAAATAAATAAAAAAATAAAAAGATCAAATAGCTGAATGTGCCTAGGGTGGTTTCATCATCCTCTATTCTGTTCTATTGATCATGTCTGTTTTTGTACAAGTATTATGCTATTGTTATTACTGTAACTTTGCTATGTAACTTCAAGCCTGGATTGTGGTGCTTCCCACCTTGCTTTTGTTACCCCGATTGTTTTTGCTATTCTGGATCTCTTTTGGTTTCATATGAATTTGAGGGTTGTTTTCTCTAGTTCTGTGAGGAATGCTGTTGGTATTTTGATTCGAATTGCATTAAATCTGTATTGTTTCTGCCTATCCAGAAGTAGGGGATGGCTTTCCATTTCTTGATGTCCTTTTGGATTTCCTTTTTTAGGGTTCTGTAGTTTTCATTGTAGAATCTGCAGTCTTAAGAGTCCAGCAAGTCTCAGTAGGTAATGGTATTTAACCAGAATGTAGAAATTTTGTGTTTTTTCTTGTGAATTCCTCTGCTCTCAAATTTACTAGTATCTTTTGTTTATGGTACAGTATAAGACAGTTTCTTTTAGAAATAGGTTTTGAATAAAAAAAATTGAAGTATAGGAGTTTTAAGAGTCTAGAGGACAAGGAAAGATAGAAACACAAAAGAGTAGCTTTATTGAAATAAAAGTATTTCAGAACATAAAAGCTTTTATCTCCACTCTTTTCTGTTAACATTCATTATGCATAATGTACATTCATGTGTGTTCACTTATCATTGTTAGGTGTCCATGGATCTTAACAGTGCCAGCACTGTAGTTCTTCAGGTCTTAACACAGGCCACCAGTCAAAACACTGCTGTTTTAAAGCCAGCCGAGGAGCAGTTGAAACAGTGGGAGACACAGCCAGGTTTCTATTCAGTGTTGCTGGTAAGTAGTTCCAAAACAGCTTACTTTAATTTTTGATAAAATGAGACATCGTTGTTTTAATTGTTCTTGGACTACGGGTATAGCTTGGTGGTCAAGCATCTGCCTAGCATGCATGACACTCTGGGTTTGATCCAGAGCAACAGTACAAAAATGTAATTCAAAACTAATATGTTTATCGGTAGTTTAGGGAAACTGATCCAAATGTTTGGCTGCAGTTGCCACTACCATTATCTTATTAATTTCAGGTATTATTTATTGAGTGTTTTTAAGAAATACTTGATGAATCAACACATGAATTTTTTCCCTTATAATTTAATTATAACATTTAGCAAAGAAGTCATTTGCTTTGGCTGTATTACTTATGGAATAAAGATTTAATTTTCAAAGCATTCCTTCTTTGTAAATAATTGAACAGGATAGTTTCGTATCTGCTCAGAAGGCAGTGCACTGTAATGATTTTCAATTTTAGCACATTAATGCTGACATCAGAACTAGTGGTAGTCCACGTTCATGTTTTGTTTCCACCCTACCCTAAGGAATTTATGTTGGCACCGTTGTTTAGGTCTGCATGCTGCAGTGGCATGTTGTGGTGTACTTTGCTCAGTCTGTTTCCTTTTAAAATACTTTTATTTTCCCAGCTAAAAATTTCATTTCCTTAGTATATGTGTTGCTGAAACGAGCACTAAGAACTATTTTCTTGACACATCTGACCTTTTCTTGGGTGTTATGGAAAAGTAGTGTAATAATTTAATTAACAGCATATGTTTTAACTAAATCTTTTGTGGAATTTAAAAATTGTGGTTAATTAAAATTACTTTCTCAGTGCCAGATTGAAAGTAGTCTTTTGTGTTGAAAGCCTTCTCTCCCTATGCATTTTTTCTGAAAGATTGGCAATTCTTGTATTAGTGTTTGGCATTTAGTTTTTGGTTAAGGCAGTGCAGTGACCATCTGGATCAAAAACTGAACCAGTATTTCTGACTGGGTCACAAATTTAGAGCAAAATTATTTACTATATCTTGCAAAAACAAATAAATTATAGCAATGAACATAATATATTTTAACTTCTTGCCTAGAAAGTTTGAGTTACTATATTTAAGAAGATACTGATCATGACTATGAGGGAAATTGTAGAGTCATACTTGTTATGAATATAATAAACCAGAAAGTTAAAAAATGGATTTTTTAGAAGACTAAAGAATATACCATTCTCTTAATCCTAGTATCATGTTGTAAGTTTTTGGCATGGAATAAGAAAATCTCTTTAGTATCTTTATTTCCCACCTCCTTGTTTAAATGAATATGCTCTATAATTAGCCTTGTGGTTTTTCAGGCCAAAATATAACACTTTTGGAATTTCTTATTTTAGTTATTGCTGGAACTTTAAAACCAGTAGTCATTAGCTGGGAGTGGTGGTATGCACATGCCTGTAATTCAGGCACTCAGGAGGCTGAGGCAGGAGGATCACCACAAATTCAAGGCCAGTCTGTACTATATTGCAAGACTGTCTCAAAAAACCAAAATAAAACAAAACCAATAATCATTGCTTAACTGTTGATTTTTGTGTATGTGATATATGAATTATTAATAACTTTATTTCTCCCATGTTTTTATGTATATATTTTGTTTTTGGTATTTACATATTTATTAATAACTGGATATATTTTATAATGTATGCTTATTTATGAAAATATGTATGTGCTTGTATTTGCATGTAGATATTTGTATAAGATACTGTATATGTGGCTTGTCTTTTCCTGGTATAGAGCTTTGCCCCAGACTGACAGATACAGCTCCATATAAATATAGATAAATTTGTTTTATGCACAGATGTATTTATATGGTTATATATGTATGCATACATGTTTCATCTATCTGCTTGCAATATATATATATATATATATATATATATATATATATATATATATAACTTAATACTTTGTCAAACACTATTTTTGTTAAGGAGGCCAAATGGGTCTCAGCCTACATTGAAAGAACTGAGACATCTGTAAACTCCTCACAGGGCTGAAAGCCTAATGCTTTTGGCTCAGAAGACCTATGTCTTTGTTGTTTTTGTTTTAGTTACCTGCAAGTTTTAGAGGGTTAGCAGAATATGTTTTAGGAGAAACAGATTGGACTCATCATATATTAATAAGTTGCTGTGTTTGTCTTCTTTTTTCCCCTCTCCTCACTGTCTGGGCACATTCAACCTATTTTAGCTGTATTTTCCATTCTAGTCTGGAGACTTCCCAATTGCAATACCCTGGCTGGGCTTATGTGGCAGTCCTTTTATTCAGAGTATATATGGAGTGTTTCTACTTGGGTGGACACCTGCAGCTTGAATTTTCTTGGTTCCTTAAGTGTGAATGAGACTGGCCAAGACCCACTAACTTTTATAATACTCCTCCCATAACTTCCTTTCATTCATTTACTCAGTAGAGATTTCTGAAATTTACTCAATCTAGTGTGGAAGGTAGTCATGTAAAATGTCAAAATCAAATGTGATTAGTGTGGTGAAAGAAGTGCATTCTTTCTTTTACACTGAAACCCAGCAGAGGAGCTCTCAGTTAGTACAGGCTTTAAGAAAAAATTTGGAACTATAATTATCTTTATAATTTTTTGTATGTACACTCATGATTTTCTAAAAATGGCATTATAGTGTATATACTTGTTTTTTAATGTTTAACATACAGATTTTTTTTCATAGCAAAGAACACACTTCTACATTATTTTTTGCTTTTCCACACAAAGTTGTGTTTAAGAAGGTCATCAGTGGGTTTTTAAGTTGGTTTTGGTCAGTATTTACCAACTACCTAACACACTCTTAACATTTATTCCATGCACCAACTATTCTAGATAAGTTTTTTCAAAGAAATAAAACAATTTAATTCTCAGTACCTGTAATGTTTTAAATTATAGTGTCAGGATTAATGTTACTGTTGTTTTCATTTTCTGGGTGCAGTTAGAACTGACAGTAATATTGTTTTAAAATTTTGGCCAACATGTTTAAAAGTATAGCACAATTGAAGCTTGCTCCTTGATTATTAAGATCAAGTTATGTGTTCTTTTCTTAGCACCATTTTAATGGTCTCCCATTGCAATACAGAGCAGAGATTGTGTGCGTTTTATCATTTGAATTAACACAGTGAGTAAAGTTTTTGAGGAATAGCTAATTTGGTGTTAAGATTATTTATATCATATCTGGTTTTATATTAGTTGTCTTATTGTTGCTGAGACATGATACCTTTTCTTTGTCATCTTTTCAAGACAGGGTCTTGCTCTGCAGTTCAGGCTGGCTTTGAGCTCACTTTGTAGCCCAGGCTGGCCTCAAACTCATAGTGATCCTCTTGCTTCAGCCTCCTGAGTACTGGGATTGTAGGTGTGCACCACCATACCCAGCCTAGACACAATTCCATACTCCCACAAGTTAAAGGAAGAAAAGCTTATTTTAGCTTACAGTTTGTAGAGATTTTAGCCCTTAGTTGCCTAGTACCGAGGCAGGATGATGTTGCAGAGGGGGATGGCAGAGGAGAAACAGTCCATGTCAGAGCAGGCAAGATGCAGCTAGTCTTTCTTCCTTCCTTTTTCATTCCATCAATATTACAAGCCTATTGGTTGGTCCGACTCACACCCAGAAACATACTGAACCAATCTGGACTAATCTAGTATTACCCAGCCATGATCCAGTCACTCCCCAGAGCCCCACTTATGAGCACTTTAAGCCATAATATCACTTAAAATGTTCTGCTACCAAACTTATTTGTAAACATGATTACTTTGATAAACAGTATCCATTTTATCAAATAGGTTATTTTAGAGTTTGTGTGAACACTTGGAGTCTTTTTGGTTGTTTTTGTAGCAGGAATTGAACTCAGGACCTTACACTTGCCAGACAGGTGCTTATGCCCCTAAGCTATATCCCTCCCAGAGCCTTTTTGCTCCTTAGGATTTTTGGATCTGTAGTATCCTGGGCCCACCTTTTTCTTTCTAATTTAGGAAGTATTTATTTTAGGGTATGTATGTGTTGTTGTGATAGTAATTTGCAGCATAGGTTTGCTTGTTTCCAACGTTTTGTTTTAGTGAGACAGGGTCTCACTATGTAGTTCATCCTGGCCTTGAATTCATTTTGTAGCCCAGGCTGGTCTTGAACTCGTGACGATCCTCCTGCCTCAGCCTCCCAAGTCTGGGATTACAGGTGTGCACCAACATGCCTTGATGTTTTTACTAGGGAAATTTGCAACTATACTTAAAAGTGGAATAAGATAATGAATGTCCATATATCTGTTACTTAACTCACTTAAAAAGTGAATATGGCACTGAACAGGTTTTCTTATATGCATTGTAAACCTGTATATTTAGAAAATATCAATATGATATAGGTAGTGATAAAATTTGAACATTAAATTTAAAAAATCTACCCATACTTTATTGTGGATCTATTAATTATACTTTTAATGTATGGCACATTAATTCTAACTTTTTTTATTTACAGAATATTTTTACCAACCACAGTTTGGATATAAATGTCAGGTGGCTTGCTGTACTGTATTTTAAACATGGAATCGACCGTTACTGGAGACGTGTAGCACCTCAGTAAGTTCCATCAGTTCCCCAATATAAAAATGTACAGATTGAAGGAGATATAGAATGTATCTGTGGATATAAAAGAATGGATTAGTGCTTACTTCAGCTGTGTGTGTGTGTGTGTGTGTGTGTGTATGTATGTATATATATATATATATGCTAAAATTGGAATGGTACAGAGGTTAGCTTTGTCTCTACACAAGTCTGGTATAGAAATTTGCAAAGTAAATGATAGTTAAAGGAAGAGTCCTATCCCCTAAGTATGTTAAGTATGATGAAAAGTATTATACATAGTTAATTCCAAATCAGCTAGAGCCCTGTTTTTTTCCCCTGGTTTTATTCTGTGTGTATATGTTTCCCCTTCTGCTTATGAAGATCATGCTGAATGATTAAATCATGTTGAACAAAAGCTTTTTCTCCCCCTTTTAAAGTACGTTGCTAGCATCTTGAAAAATGCTATTGAAAAGGAATTCTCGACTTAGTTTCTGAATCACCGAATGTTAAGTCCTGAGTCCTCTGCATTTTTGCCCCCATGGTGAGAGTGGGTTCGTATACACTTGTGATCTGTTAGGTCCAGTTGTAACTGTTGTAGATGGTTACGTGAGCAGTTTTCTCTTAATACTTAGTCATGTGTTGTGTAAAGCAGTGAAGGAAATAATAGTAGTAGTATAATCGTTGCTTTCCAGTAGATGGCACTATAGCTCTGTATATATTTTAAGCCTTAAAACTTTTAGAAAAAACCTGTCTGAGCACTTTGAAGTGCATATAAAGCATTTGTTCTCTGCTTGGAGAACTGGACTTTGTTTTTTAAGTGTACATTTGTAGTCAGTAGACTCTCAAAAGCAAAAGTGCTTTTTGCCCCCTCATTCTTTAACCTGGGTATTTTCCACTGACCTATTTTACTGTTCATTACATTTATTATACTTACTATGATTATCAGTTCTAGGATTTATCTTTTTTCTTTTTTTGTGAGGCAGGGTCTCACTTTGTAGTGCAGGTTGTTCTTGAACACACTACATAGCCCACACTGGCCTGGAACTCGTGGTGATTTCCTGCCTTAACCTCTTGAGTAAGGGGATTACAGGTGTGAGCCTCTACACCTATCAGGATTTATCTTTGATATTTAGGAAAAAGTAGATGCTTATTGTCTGTCTCCATCTTTCCATCTCTTGCCTCTTCCCTTGAACATATTATAAATATTTACGAGTGACTTTGATAACTGCAGTGTCTGCACAGTATTCCTCTTTTGATTCATTTCTGGTTTCGGTCCTATTTTGTTGATGTGTCTGGTAAATTCTGTTTGAATGCTGAACACTGTATAGTTAAAATTGGAAATGCTTTAAATTTTGTCACCTTTCTCTACAGAGAATCTGGGTAAACAAATAGAAAAACAACCTTGATGTAGTTATGGTTGGTGTGTTTTTTTTTTTTTTTTCTTTTGGTTAACTTTTCATTTCAGGTTATAGCCTTTTTAGAGTTTCAACTGTAAACTTTAGATTTTTTTACCAATATACTGCCTTCTTGCTGGGCATGGTGGTGTGTGCCTGGAATCCCAGCTATACAAGAGGCCGTGGCAGGAGGATTGGGAGTCCCACACCAGCCTGGACGACTTAGTGAGACACTGACTCAAAAATGAATTTGGGGGCTGGGATGGGGTTGTAGCTTAGTGGGGGGCCCTGGGTTCAGTCCCCAGTGCCAAACATTCTCAGTGGGCTTTGAATTTCAGCTTTTGTCTCTCTAGAAGTACGTGATTTGCTGAAATCTCCTCTTAGCTCTTTAACCTCCTAAGTCGTTGCTTTCAGCCTGATTTCTTATGGGTAGATGCCTAAGGGGGAATGTATTTTCTCACCATAATTCATCCCCTTCTCTCTGAGACCTTAGTCTCCTGAGTTCTGGCCACCTAGATTTTAATTATATTAGTTTCCTAAGGCTCCCATAATAAATGACCACACACTGAATGGCTGATGACAATAGAACAGCTTGTAAGAAAAGACACTTGAGAAAGGTCTTGTGACTTTGGAGGCAGAGATTAGAACAGCATTGCTGAACCTGTGGCACACATGCCACAGCGGGCTGTTCATTATCATTGAAAGTTCTAAAAGGTTCCAATCACGGGGTTAGAGTGATGTGTCTATAAGCCAAGAAATATTTAGGACTGCCACCCAGTGTGAGAAGGTGGAAAGAAATAAAGAATTCTTCCCAGAGCCTTCAGAGTGAGCAAATGCCTCAATTTTAGACTGCTAGGCACCTGAACTGTGAGAGAATACAGTAATTTCTGTTGGCCTTCACTCAGGTACCCGTGAGTGAAAACTACATGGAGACAGCATTTTTGATTCCATGTACTTTTGTACTGGGGATTGAGCCTAGGGCTTCGCACTGTGCTGCATCCTCAGCCCTTTTATTTATTTTGAGACAGAGACTAAGTTGCCGAGGTGGGACTCAAACTCCTGATCCTCCTGCCTTAGCCTCCCCAAATACTGGGATCACAGGTATCTGACACTGTGCCCAGCTAAACGAATTGATTTCTGAGATCTCCATTCCAGGTATTGTCTGATTCCAGATCTATTTTCCTATAGAATAACCTCACCCAGATTTTATAAAAGAAGCTAGTGAAAGACTAATACAGTATTTACTGATACAGATTTTTTGTAGACTGTTACTTTCTTTAGGCATCTGATTTTACATTAATAGAATGAACATCAAAATGTTAATTATCCTGGGTTTGTATTATATTGTTTACTATGCTGCTTCCTGCTAGAAGGAATTTTATGTATGTCACTTGAGGTGGCAGTATTTAAGTAATGGAAATAATGTACTAAAAATATTCAGGGTTTCATATATAAAGGGCTTTTTATTGTTAAAATTTGTAGTAGTTCTCATCTGCATTCATTATTAGGTAGCATTATTTTGTGTAATAAATTGTATCTTTTTATAGTGCTCTCTCAGAAGAGGAAAAATCTACATTGCGTGCAGGGCTCATCACCAACTTTAATGAACCAATAAACCAGGTTAGTGAGAAAATGAATGCTGATTATTCTCTCTCTCCTCTTAATTTTTTTTCTCCCCAAGCTAATCTGTTTCTTGGCATTAAAAAATCTTCATTATTTCCACTTGTGATTCTTTTATATTTATCTTGTCCTCTGGTTTTTAAAATTTTAAGATCTAGTTATTGCTCTTAGCAATTTTGGTTAAATTTGTCTATTAATGACTTGAAATACAGAAATCATTTACAAATATACTTGTATATTTTTCAGCTTCTTCTGTTTGTGAGCCAGTATTGAAACAAATCTTTATAAATAGTTGTCATCTTACTGCATAGAAATTACTATTACTTTTAAATAGGAAGAAACAGCTTATTGTATGCTGAAGGCCTGGAGTAGGAGACTATAGAAATTAATATGAGTGATTTAAAGATGACCTTCTCTTTTCCAACTTTAAGTACAGGGTGGCTTTGGTTTTTATCTTTTCCTGTGTCATTTTCACTTTGCACTACCAGGTGGTAGGTAGCTGGTAGATCTACTTTATAGTACATAGTAGAAGCCTAATTTATTGTGGGTAGATGCCTAAAGGTGAAATGTATTGGTTCGTCATAATTCATTGCTTTCTCTCTGAGACGTTAATCTCCTGTGTTCCAGCTCCCTCGATTTTTAGTTCTATTAGTGTCCTAAGGCTGCCATAATAAATTACTGGGTGGCTGAAGACAGTAGAATAGCTTCCCCCTTATAGTGAAGTTTTTTTTCTAAGAATAAGTTTGGTTTTGCTCATAGGTATAAAAATTAGTAATTTTTCCAAGATAGTAAGCATTTATTAAAGCAGACTGTATTTGGCAGTAGTTTTGATGTGGTTTTATTTTGACCTGTTTAGATGATCTCAGTTCTTTTTTTTTTTTTGACAGAGAAATGTAAAATAAATAATGGAGTTATTTTTAGTAGGGCACAAGATAGTTGGGTTGGAGTTGGGGTGAGTGATGGATAAACTATTGCTTATGTGTTCTGTTGATCAATATTTGTGAAACACTGTAGAAATATATAAATATTTAATATTTGATATTAATTTCTACTTTTAAGTTGGTGATTCTGTATAGCTGTAGATCTTTTTTATTATTGCCTAAAATTGAAGACCTAAAAGGATTATGTATGTTTTTACTGTGTTAGAAAGAAAACTAAGAAATTTAAAGTTACTAATTTTAAAAATAATAAAACTATACATAGTTTGTTAACATAAAGAACATTTTTGTTTTTGTTTTGTTTTTGTCTTTTTGAGACAGGGTCTTATTATGCAGTTTAGGCTGGCCTTAGCTCACTTTGTGGCTCAGGCTGGCCTCGAACTGGTAGGATCCTCCCGCCTCAGCCTCCCGACAGCTGGGTCTACAGGCATGTACTACCACGCTCAGCTTTTTGTTTTGTTTTGTTTTTGAGAGAACATTTTTTGAAATGAGCAGTTATAACTGTTTTTCTAAAATAAGACAAATTTAATTAGAAAAATGACTTTGTTTTGTACTTTTTAGTATCTTAACTATTAAGAAGACATCTAGATTTTATTTCTGGTTCTTTATGTGCTCTGTTGAGATATATTATTGTGGTAGATGCATATGAAGAAAGCTAGCTTTACACTGAAAGGGAGAAGTGGGCTTGTGAAAGGCACTAGGGGTGTATGGTCCTGCACTTTTAAAAAAAATTTATTTTAAAAATAAAAGAAGGAAAACATATTAACAAACAGACGTCCATTTACAAAATAGCATAGGAACAATACGAACAATACAGAGTTACAGACAAAGTGGTAGGAAATTAACCATGGTTGTTGTATTACATATTGATATCTTCAAAGTGGTTTCTCAGGAAAACAAATGGGGCCATGAAAAATTGATCAAATAATTAATCATTAACCGATCCTTTCAGTAAAGTGATAGAAGACAGTAGTACAACTGTTAGCTGTCCTGTACATACATACATACGTGATTTCCTCTTCTTTCCCACACCCCAGTTGCCCTTCACTTTTGAGCATTTTCCTTTCATTTTTACAATGTCTATCATACCTCCTAGTTTTTATTTACTCTTTCAAGTTCTTGTACTAGTGAGACAGTACATTGCTTACCCATGCAGCTCTGATTTATTTCACTTATGAGTATGGTCTCTAGTTGTGACCATTTTCCTATAAAAGCCTTGAGTTTAACTTTTTTTTATAGCTGAGTAATATTCCATTATATAAAAGTACCTCAGTTTTTTTATCCAGTCCTCAGAGGATGGACATTTGGGTTGCTTCCACAGTTTAGCAATTACAAATTGCGCCTGTATAAACATGGGTGCACATATATCGCTGTGATATGATGTTTTCAGATCTTCTGGGAAAATACCCAGAAGGGGAACAGCTGGGTTGAGTGGGACCTCTAGACAGTCCTGCACTTTTGAAAACCACTGTCTTAAATATTTGTTTTGTGAAAGTTTAATCATTTTTGTCAAATATATAATCAAAAAGTAATTTTTAACTGAATGCATTCCTTATCCATTGTTTTGATTTAATATATTTATTTCTGATGATTAAATTTTTTCCCTCTAGATTGCAACTCAGATTGCAGTGCTAATTGCAAAAGTTGCTAGACTGGATTGTCCTAGACAGTGGCCTGAACTCATCCCCACTCTTATAGAGTCTGTGAAGGTTCAAGATGATCTTCGACAGCACAGAGCATTACTTACCTTCTATCATGTTACTAAGACACTGGCATCTAAACGTCTAGCTGCTGATAGAAAACTTTTCTACGATGTAAGTTATTTACCATAGTTAATTTGATTAAGGACATGCTACTTGTATGAAAATGAATGTTTTCTCTATTAATATGATGGAAATGTGAATATATTCAATAACCTGTATAGTGATGTGAATGGAAAGATTACTTAGTTGCCAATGAGGAGGACTGGTTGGTAGGCCACATTCTCAAAACAAAGAGGCTTGAGGCAGAGGACGTAGTTCAGATGAAGTAATAGTTCTCCTGAATAGAACAGCGGTAAAAGGAACAGTGAGGTGAGCATAGAGTTGAAATTTGGGGAGTAGAAATGACATGACATGTCTTGGGTAATTGGTGCATATTGAATTGATGTACCATCGGGAGGTGGTTTGTTGGACTTTTCTCCTATCACTTGCTTTGGTGCTTTTTTATTTGAATTTTGCCTTTTTGCCTGCCTACAAATGTACGCTTGCTTCCTTCCTCCCTCCCCTTCCCTCCATCTCTTGCTTCCTTCCTCCCTCCCCTTCCCTCCATCTCTCCCTCCCTCCCTCCCTCCCCTCTCCCCTCCCTCCTTTCCTCCTTCCTTCCCTGTCTTCTCTCTTTCCCCCTAATTTTTTCCTGCTCTTTCAGTGTGGAGGATTGATCCCAGGGCCTCTTGCATGCTTGACAAGCACTGTACCACCAAGTTACATTTCCTTGACTGTTTTGACTTTTCAAAATAGTGATTTTAATGTTGTGTATTTTAACATTTTGCATTATGACATACATTGCTAGTAAATCAAGATGTGTGTTACCATGTTGTGTTCTTGCTTACCTTTGGTAATTATATTTTTTTTTTATTTTTTTTATTTTATTTTTTTTTTATTATTTTAGAAACATAAAAGTACAAAAACATATTGACAAACAGACACCCATTATCATAGAAAATAGTACAATCACAACTAATCTATAGACAAGGTGATATGGTCTCAACAGTAGTTGTTGCTTTATCCATTGATATCTTCGAATTGTAGATGTATGGACCCATATACAGACATG